>JAXQQM020084573.1:0-223215 GCA_034641835.2 Pinus albicaulis
ATATACAGAAGTGACCAAGCTCCCCCTGAGTTCATGCTGAATCTTCAAACATATTTTCAATAAAGACATGACTTTATGACTTTCCTATCATCAATGACTCATACTTACATCAAAGATCCAACCAAGTGGATTTACATATCAGACTCAAGTACCCAACCAAGTGGGTTTACACATTACTCAGCTACCCAACCAAGTGGGTTTACAAATTTGACAAGTCCTTACATGACTGAATATTACAAATTTACATCATGAGTCTCAACAAGACTTTTTCAACAAATTACAAAAATGACCATTTAAGACCAACACCAGAAAGTCCTCAAGCATGAAAACATATTTCAGAACCATCATAATGCCAACAATGCATTATACTCAGCAACGCTAATACTCCCCCTGAATCTATGCATCCATGAATTCTTTTCATATGACTAAGGCTCCCCCTTAGTTTGTGCATCCTGAACACTTTCACCAACAAATCATCAAGGCATCTTTGTGATAAATAGAATTATGAGAACTGGAACACCACCAGAGATACCAAACAGTATCAGATATACCAAACAACACTGCAGTTGTGCTGAAAAAGAGCTGACTCCAAGCAAAAATTGTCAGCAATCAGACATAAGCGGTTTTCTGTGCAGGAACTCGCGTATATACGCGACTAAGTTTCAGGAAACCCGCGTATCCACTATCATCTTCTAAAATTTATGCAGATTTGTTCTTTTGATTGGTAGAGAACACTCCCAGCTTCTGTCTTAGATACTCAAACGCTTCCCTGGGCAGAGGTTTGGTAAAGATATCAACAACTTGTTCTTTGGAGGGAACATACTCCAACTTCACCTTTTGCTCAAGCACTTGTTCACATAAGAAGTGATACTTGATGGGAATGTGCTTGGTCTTCGAATGCATAACAGGATTCTTTGAAATACTGATGGCACTTGTATTGTCGCACATAATGGGGACAGGTGGTGTACACTTGATTTGAAAATATTGTAAGGTTTGCATCATCCAAAGGAGTTGAGTGCAACAAGATGCGGCAGCCACATATTCTGCTTCTGCTGTAGATAAGGCAATAGAATTTTGCTTCTTGCTGAACCAAGATACTAACCGGGGTCCCATATAGAATGCACCACCACTAGTGCTTTTCAGATCATCAACACTTCCAGCCCAATCTGCATCAGTGTAAGCATGAAGAGTAAGATCAACATTCTTTGGATACCATAGACCAAAGTCTTGAGTTCCTTGTAGATATTTGAAAATTCTTTTCACAACCTGAAGGTGAGACTCTTTTGGATTAGCTTGGAATCGTCCAACAATCCCAACTGCATGCATAATGTCTGGTCTAGTCCCAGTGAGATAAAGTAGACTTCCTGTCATTGATCTGTATTCTGGTTGATTCACCGTGGGAGAATCATCATGAGAACTGAGATTGCATCCGGTTATCATTGGTGTACTTACAGGTTTGCATTCTTCCATGCCATACTTCTTCAGAATTTGCTTAAGATATTTTGCTTGTGATATAAATATACCATCTGCAGATTGATGCACTTGCAAGCCAAGAAAGAATGTTAGTTCCCCAAGTAAAGACATTTCAAATTCTTGCTGCATGACAGAAGCAAATTTTTGACTCATAGATTCTTCGTTACTCCCAAAAATGATATCATCAACATATACAACTACAATCGATAGTTTATCATTTTCAACTTTTGTGTATAAGTTGCTATCAGCAGACCCCTTTGAAAATCCTTGTTGATGAAGATATTTGTCAAGACGATAGTACCAAGCCCTTGGAGCTTGTTTGAGACCATATAGAGCCTTTTTAAGTCTACAAAAAATATTTGCATCATTTCCCAAAATGAATCCTTCCGGTTGTTCTATATATACTTCTTCTTCTAGATCACCATTAAGAAAAGTAGATTTAACATCCATTTGATAAACTTTGATTTGTTGATAACTTGAAAAAGCAAGAAACATTCTTATGGCTTCAAGTATAGCTACAGGAGAAAAAGTTTCTTCAAATTCTATACCTTCTTGTTGAGTATACCCTTTGCAAACCAATATAGCTTTGTTTCTTACAACATCCCCATTCTCATTTAGCTTGTTCTTGAAAATCCATTTAGTTCCAATGACATTTTTATCATGTGGTCTTGGTACCAATTCCCAAGTGTCATTCTTTTCAATTTGATCAAGTTCTTCATTCATGGCTTGTCTCCAACATTCATCTTTGCTTGCTTGATTGACATTGGGTGGTTCAATTGTGGATATGAGTGCCAAATGATTAGAAGATCCCACAAGAGTTCTCCTTGTTCGTACCCCAGATTCCTTGTCACCCAAAATTTGAGATTCAGGATGATTCTTTTGAACATATCTGGATGGAGCTTTTTCAGATAGATCATCTTCAGGTTCTTCATTGGATCCACTATCTATATCATTTCTATCTGATGTATAAGGCCATATGTCGCTATCATCTTCTTTTGTTGTTTGTTTTTCTTCTTTAGGAGCTGCAGGAGACTCATCAATAACAACATCAATACATTCAACAACCTTTCGAAGCCTTTTATTGTAACATGTGAATGCTTTGCTTGACGATGAGTAACCAAGAAATATCCCTTCATCTGATCTAGGTTCAAATTTGCCAATTTTTTCATCATTATTTTTGATAAAGCATTTACTTCCAAAAACCTTAAAATGCCTCACAGTGGGAGAATTGCCATACCAGAGTTCATATGGAGTTTTGTCACTATTTACCCGAACATGAGCCTTATTGAGAATGTTAACTGCTGTATGTGCTGCTTCACTCCAGAACATGTCGGGAACATCAGAATCAGCAAGCATAGCTCTAGCCATTTGAACAATTGTTCTATTCATTCTTTCTGCTACACCATTTTGTTGTGGAGTGCCTGCTACAGAGAACTGTCTTTTAATGCCATGTTGTTCACAAAATTCAAATAATTCATTTGATGAATATTCTCCTCCTTGATCAGATCTAAGACACTTGATTTTTAGATCTAATTCATTTTCTGCCAATGCTTTGAAGTTCTGGAATTTTTCAAGTGCTTGATCTTTGTGTTTAATGAACCCAATCCAACACATTCTAGAGTAGTCATCAATAAATAAGATATAGTATTCTTCCCCACGTAATGAATTTTTCCTCATAGGTCCACAGATATCAGTGTGAATGAGTTCAAGAGGCTTACTTGATGATCCTTCTTTGGCATTAAATCGTACTCTGGTCTGCTTACCAAATTGACAAGATTTGCATATGGTACTTTATGGAAGATTGACCTTGGGAAGATCACGAACAGCTTGAAGTCTGCTTGCTTTGTTGATTTGAGAGAAACTCAGATGCCCCAGCCTTCTATGCCATAGCCAATTTTCTGAAGACTTGCTTAAGTAACATTGATCTATGCCGTTTAGTACATACAGGTTGCTTGGATTTCTTTTTTCCTTTTATAATGATTTTACCTGTATCGAGATCACGAACCACACTGCTGTATGTGCTGCTTCACTCCAGAACATGTCAGGAACATCAGAATCAGCAAGCATAGCTCTAGCCATTTGAACGATTGTTCTATTCATTCTTTATGCTACGCCATTTTGTTGTGGAGTGCCAGCTACAGAAAACTGTCTTTTTATGCCATGTTGTTCACAAAATTCAAGGAATTCATCTGATGTATATTCTCCTCCTCGATCAGATCTAAGACACTTGATTTTTAGATATAATTCATTTTCAACCAGTGCTTTAAAGATCTGAAATTTCTCAAATGCTTCATCTTTGTGTTTAATCAACCCAATCCAACACATTCTAGAGAAATCATCAATAAATAAGATATAGTATTGTTCACCACGTGGTGAATTTTTCCTCACAGGTCCACATATGTCAGTATGAATGAGTTCAAAAGGCTTACTTGATGATCCTTCCTTGGCATTAAATCGTATCGATACGCTTACCAAATTGACAACCCCACCATATGGTAGCACTGGAAAGATTGACCTTGTAGGGAAGATGCGAACAACTTGATGCAGCAGTTGTTGATTTGAGAGAAACTGGATATTTGACCTTCTATGCCATAGCCAATTTACGAAGACTTGTGAAAGTAACATTGATCTGTACGTTTAGTATACGGAGTTGCTTGGATTTCTTTTTCCTTTTATAATGATTTTACCTGTATCGAGATCACGAACCACACATTCTTTGGAACTGAAGACCACTTCTGCTCCTTGATCAAACATTTGACTAACACTTAACAGGTTATGCCTTAATCCATCCACATACATGACATCTTTAGCCTTCAACTTTGCTTTTAGAAAAACTGACCCTTTTCCTTTAATTACACCAGGAGTATCATTTCCAAATGTAACTTTCTTTTCTTTTTCTAGAGCATTATAAGTATGAAGTTTGCTTTTGTCACCTGTCATGTGTCTTGAGCACCCACTATCGATGTACCATTGATTTTATTCTCCTTCCGCAAATAATGCTATCCCACAATTTTCAACTGGTGGTTCTTTCTTTTTCCATATTTTAGAGCTTGAGGAACATGTTCTTTTGGGTGAATCTTGTTCACACGTCCAGTTCTTCATGGCAGTATTATTAGTCTGCTCCTTCACTTTGAGGCAGAAAAAGTGTTTTCAAATTGTTCTTCTTTGGTTAAATTATCAATACCTTTTTCTTCTTGCTTCCTGTCACGTGGTTGCTTTTGACATTTTAGATATTTTGCATTAATTGTAGACAAATTGGACATTATATTGATTAAAGTAAACTTCTTAGATATTTGGAATCTTCTATTTGAATTTACCTGTTGGTTGTAGTGTCTTTGAAATCTATCCCTGTTAGTGTACCTTGAATTGAGATGGTCCTGCTTTCCCTGTAGAGATCCTTTATTCCCTTGCTGAGTGGCTGAATGATGTAAACCACCTGTAACTTCTTTTAGATAGTTTGGTGCTGAAGTTTGAGAAGATTCTCCGGTATATCCAAGACCTGTCTTTATAAGAGGAGAACGTTGTACCTTGATGATCTCATCTAAGGTTTCAGATCCTTTAGCAAATCTAAGATTCAAGGTTTTTGCTTTCTCAACTTCTTTTCTTTGACTTACCACTTCACATTCTAGTTTTCAATATGTTTCTTTGCTTCTTCAAGCTTCTTTTCAATGGTCTCTCTGATTATCTTTTCTTCTTCTAAGCGTAGTTTGAGTTGATTATTTTCTTCAAGAAAATCATTCTCCTCTAGAGCATCCATAAAAGTATCCTTTTCTTCTTTTTGTTCAAATTCCATGAGAAGTCTAAGATCTTCTTCACATTCTTCCTCACTATTAGATGACTCATCACTATCTTCATTAGCATAGTAACTTTTCTTAGAGCTAGATCGGTTCTTATTCCTTCTTACTACTTCTTTTCTTTTATAAGGACATTTTACAGCATAATGACCAACTTTACCACACTCAAAACATTTGAAGGGAAGCTTACCTTTGAATCTTCCAGTACCTAGTTGGAGCTTTCTCACGAAATTTGCTTCTTCTTCATCGGATACATAGCCGGATTCTTTGACAACCTCCTTTTCCTTTCCTTTTGTAGATGCCTTAAAAGCAGCTTCTCTTATTTGAGAAGGACCTCCTTGTCTCATTTCAAAAGCAGTCAGAGTACCATGTAATTGAACAATAGTAAGCGATTGCAGATCTTTCCTTTCTTCAATAGCTGAAACTTTAGAGTCAAATTTTGAAGTCAAGGATCTTAAGACCTTTTCTACCATAGTAGTATCAGTTATGGTTTCACCCAAATTTCTCATTCGATTTACAATATCATCCAGATGAAGAAAGAAACTGGCAACACTCTCATCACTATGCATCTTCAAATTTTCATATTCAATTCTAAGAGTTTGGAGTTTTGCACTTTTTACCTTTGTGTCTCCTTCATAGCTCAGAATGATTTTGTCCCATATTTCTTTTGCTGAATGTAGCTGCATCACTTTAGCAAATTCTGATTCAAACATGCTTCCTAGCAAGACATTTACTGCTTTGGCATTGGTTTCATACTTCTTCCTTTCTGCTGCATCAGTAGGAATACTTGCCGGGTATTGATAACCTTCTTCCACGATTGCCCATACATCTGCACCAAGACTTTGCAGATATGCTTTTGTACGTACCTTCCCGAATATCAGATTGCTTCCATTGAATAGAGGTGGCTTTATAGACATTACTCCTTCTTGACTTCCCATTGCGACGGATCTCCTTTAAGCGATCAAGCTTCTGCACAAGGACCCGCTCTGATACCAATTGTTGGGAAAAATACTGAGAGGGGGGGGGTGAATCAGTATTTACTGCATAATCAAATCCTTTTACTTTTCATTCCTTAAAAACCCATACGCTACTTTACTTCAGTAAACTAGCGTATATACGCGGATCCCCTTTATGAAACTTGCGTATACACAGAGATCTAGATATGTCATTAACTCTTCACTTAAACCATTCCATCATTTATTCTTCAGATATTCAATAAGAAGTAAACATGTGCAGTAAGAACAGAATAAACCATCACACAAAGCATCACACATGAACACCAGGATTTTTAGGTGGAAACCCAAGTCGGGAGAAAACCACCGCTGCAGTTGCTCGGCCTTCAATATTTTATTATAGAGAAAACATCTTACAACATATGTGCTGGTGCAGACTCTACCAGCACGCAGGCACCCACCTGCGCTCGTTTACCAGCCTCTCCTGGAAGGGAGCTCCAACCCCCTGACTCGTTTACCAGCCTCTCCTGGAAGGGAGCTTCGACCCCCCGATCTCGTTTACCAGCCTCACCTGGAAGGGAGCTACAACCCCCTGACTGAAGGCTACAACCCTCAGCACCACCTTGGACCACGTTTCATCAATTTTCACACTGGATCCAACAACTTCAATAGAACACAACTTACAGGCCACATTTCATCATATTTTCATACTGGACCCTTTCCATACTTTTAAGCACAAACATACATCACCAACAGATGCCTGCTCTGAATCGATAGCGAGAAACACGGCGGAAACGGATCTTATGTTCCTTTTCCCTTGCTTCCAGCAAACCCTAGTTTGCATACGCGCTTTCCGCTTCAACGATGTCGCGTATACTGTTTAATACTAGAAACCGGTGTATCTTTGGTAGTGTATATTTTATTGCACATACGCGCTTTCTCTTCGCTGAAGCCGCGTATATACGCGCTTCCTCCGCGGCGAAGTAGCGTATAGATCTTCAATCATTACATAGTAGCATACTTCATCAGATCAGATATTCAGTTCAGATCTACCCTTTTGCTTCAGACAGTTGTTCGCCTAGATGCTCGCCTCATCACAGATCTAAGCCTTCCATAATCAGATCTAGCAAATACAAGAGTAATTCAGATCTAGATCCCCTTCTTCATCATTGGTGCATCATACATTCAGATTTATCATTCAAGTGTAACCCTTTCCATTCAGATATACTTCAGAGAGAAGTATTCATTCAAGCTCAGACATCTTGCACCCACACTCATGTTATGCATAATGAATTTGTTCTCCTTATATAGGTTTATCCTTTTTCAATACCATGAGCCCCTTTTTCAATACCATGGGCCAAAACAATACCATGAGCCCAAAACTACCTGGACGGGGTCAATTAGGCGGATCATTACCCAATACCATGGGTCAATACCATGGTGGTTACCCTTGGTTTTGCACTTTTTGAGCGCTTTAGCCCATACGTGACTTGGGACGTTCTTTTCCGCGTGCATACGTGACTTCCCCTAGGCCAATCCGCGTATACCTAGAGACATACTCTTTTTCATCATAGAATCTAGCACATGCTGAATTCCTTTCCTCATTGCCTTCTGTTCACACTGTAGATACATTAGATTTAGTTCATCAAACCATATTCTATCAAGCACAACTTCATCAAGTAATTTGCCATCATCTTCATCAAGTGGGTTGCCATTCATGGACAACACTCATCATCATAGTGCTAACAAACATCATTTACCAAGTCCATTACATCAAGAATAACTTCATCAAGTGGATTTCCATCAAGGACAACACATGTCAACAGTCGCATGTCTTCATCTTCATTTAGTGGGTTGCCATCAAGGACAACACTCTGCATCATATTTCCAACACTTTGTCTTGTTCGCAGCAGATGAGACCTTACGTATTGCATGGAAATTTTATTTCGGTGTGACATGTGTATTGAATAGAAAATTATTTCCAGAGCAACATGGGTATCATGTGGCAACCTTTTTTTGGGTGTGGCGTGTATCACATGGAAAATTATTTTTCATGCAACACAAGTATCATCACATGATGAATTGTTTTAGGTGTGACACATGCATCACATGGAAAATTGTTTTAGCTGCAACATGGGTATCACATAGAAAATTGTTTTATGTGTGACATGAGTATCACATGAAAATAGTTTTAGGTGCAACATAAGGAGGTTGTATAGGAGTTCTTTTTATAAATTTTTCCTTTCGCACAATCAAGGAAAGTTTGTGAAAGTGTGATTTTTCATATGGAAAGAAACTTTGACATGATGTAATAATTAAATTAAGGAAAGTTTGAGAAAGTGCAACATGTCACAAAAAAATAACTTTGATGCATGAAATATGTCGCAACAAAGGAAAGTTTGGAGTAATGTGGCTCGTTGTGACAAAAAATATCTTAGATATGATATATATTGTGTTGCAACCCAATAAATTTTAAGAGTGGTTATGGCACAAACAAGCAAAATTCTTGAACAAATTTAATGATTGCTATGGATCATTGAAATAGAATTTTATTTGGGATGATTGAAAGTGAGTGTTGTATATCCAATTCTTTTATATTTTTGAAGTACTTCTAACAAATTCAATGGGACTCCATTCTCCCCAAATTCTCCCTAATTCTCCATCTTAATAAGATTTTAGATAGCCTTGGTTTATATATAAAGTAAAAAATCATAAAAACATGATAGCATTTCTATCTACCCTTGCTTCTCAATATAAATGTATATTAACCACAATTAGAAGCAAGTTTCAACAGAAGCAAAGATAATTCACATGTAAGCCAAAAAAAAATCCAATATTGACATATTAGATTTAAGTTCAAATTTGTAATCATTTCACTAGAAAAACTACAACAAATTATTGTTATATTGTTTGTAGACAATTTGATAATTCACATGTAAGCCAAAAAATATCTCAATATTAGCATATTAGTTTTTAGTTCAACTTTATGATGATATTTGTCATTCACGAAATTCTATAAATAACAAAACTAGCATTAAAGCCACTCTCCAAGTAGAGTCACTAAGAGTGCAGCTTATGAAGATTAAGTTTGATAACTTAGATAACTAGATTTCCATAGATATAGGGAATGGATAACTTTCCTTCAAAGTTGGAAATATCATGGCCTTGTTGAAGTTCTTAGTAGCTTCATAAGGTCTTCTACATGAGCTTGGTGTCTTTGCATGTAGAAGATGGTTGATTTCCTTTGTATGTGCTTGATTGGTCGAGTAAGTGCTTTATGACTTCTTTCTTAAGTCCAGCTTATGAAAAGTAAAATAATTAAAGTCAATTAATTATTGTGGGCTATTAAGCCAAATTACTAAGGATAAATAAATTAATTATTTAAGTGAGTTAGATATGATCTCAACCATTGATATCAAGTGAGGCGAGATGTAATATCAATCGTCAATCACATAGGAATAGAAACTCAAGCATTGGTTTTGTACAATGCCATGTTGAAATACAAATGTGTTCTTTTGGTTGTCCAAGAAGCTCTAGCCCTTAATGTTCCTTTGAGAGAGGAAGTCTCCAACATTGATTTTTTTTTTTTGGTATCCTAGAGGAACCCAGCAGCCCGCCTAACATGTAACTACTAGTAAACGTTTGGGGTCTATGGGGCATGTCCTCCTCTACATAAACCAGGTCACAAATATGGGGATTTGAGCCTTCATCTCTCAATTTTCATATATTTTACATTACTTCGATCATCAATTGCGTTGCCCCCGAGATTCCTTATTTTTGGGTTTTGGTCACCTTTGACCGATCTCCACAAGTAGATTTCTGATATGTTAAAGGCCCTCTTAAATAATGATCTAAATATATACCTTTTGGCATGGGGTTTTTTGGTCATGGTTTTTTATAATATTGAGGATAAGTAGAATATTTTGTGAATTTGGGCCCTATTTTTGGTACATTGTTGTCCTTCTTTGGAACGTCCTAACATTATCTTCCATTGGTACCAAATTAGGGAAGTTTTATTGCCACAATCCAAAAAAAATTAATTTTTATAAAACCACTTATGCTCGAATATGTGTTGAGATGGGTTTCAACAAGAGTTTTCATGTCGAGATTAATTTGACAGCTCCAAACTATGTGTGGATTCAAAAGCTGGATTATGAAAATATATCTGTTGATATGGGTTTCAACAAGGGTTTTCCTGTTGAGATTAATTTGACAGCTCCAGAATATGTGTGGATTTAAAAGCTGGATTATGCAAATTTTTCATTTTGTTGTTGAACATGTTATGAAATAGGGCATGTAGCCAAAAATTTCCCAAAGTGTTTGTAGAACAACAAAGTTCGGAAAAATACCCAGAAGGAGCTTAGAGTGATAATTATGTGATATATAAAGAAGAAAGAGTCATGGTAATAAAGAATCAAATGAAAAATAGGAAGACGTCATTTAAAAAGAAGATTTACTGAAGGAAACAAAAACCATTCAACAAAATGTATATGAGGATCCTCTAGATTCAGCGACATAAAGATCACAACATACCCTAGTGAAAGTCAGACCCCCCTCTTAATCTTCAAGGGAAACAACTATAAAAACAAATTCTTGGGAAAATCAGGCAAATAAGGAAGAAACATAAGACATCAATGCTCACTCATGGAAGGGTGATACATCGGATACCATAGAAAATGTGGGTTGGATTTGTTTAGAAATCTAAGGCATTATCTTTAGGTGATTTCGCTTTTATTAGTAATTGTTTGTGAATGATTTTTACTTCTTTATTGTTGAGATTCAACAAGATGATGAGCTTAGTGAAAAGATTCGCCTTCACTAAGTGGGCCCACAGGCTATTTTTGGCGCAAGTCTATTTTTAGACATGGTGATCATATTTCAGAAGTTGCAGGATGCTATTTGTGGATGGTTGGTCAAGTTGGAAAAATAGATGAAATTCTATTTTTGGAATATTGGGCAAAGTCTATCTATAGATCATCGATCTAAAAATAGAAGTGTCGATTACTATTAGCTCTTAATAATAATCCGACAATAAACAACAACTTATTCTCTTGGAGCACTTAGTTTCAGTGCACAGATTTGGAAAATCAGTGGGCTGAAGGAATTACGCAAGTCATAGGGTTTACTGGTGGTTCATGCATGGAGGACTCAGTTAGAACTGAAGTGGCAAAGTTATGATAGAGTTGGAAGAGTAGTTCATGGAGTTGTATTCAGTTTAACTCAGTTAGACTGAATTGAGCTAGTTATATCTAGTCTAACTGAATGATACACTAGTGAGAGTGGAGTGAATTAATTAGTTAATTAATTCACAAATAATAAATCATTAATCAAATGAACAATACAACAGTTAACTACAGTGCATGTCAGTTCCAGTGGAGACCCAATGGAGAGATAGGTGAAAGGGCAAGATGGAATATCTGTTGTGACTATAGTGATGCATTGATTACACCACACGCACATTGGAGTTGCCAATGAGGATTGCACAGTCAAGGAAAAGGTAATTTGAATTCATTCAGAGCTATTCTTTAGCAGGGATTGCGCAGTGGAGGTAGGCTAGCAGGAGGGCAGAGATCAGTGCATGGATTTGTAGATTTCTTTTGTGTTAGTGTGTGATGATTGATTGTACTGAGAGCTTGATGTACTAAGCTTTGTATGAGATTGTTACATGATCTCCATGATACATAATATATGATAGTTGGGGTTTTCAGCTTCAGGATTTCCCGTTAAACAACTTTGTTATGTGCGATTGTTTTTATTTATGCTTCACATGTGTTTGTAATTAATTTTCTGCAAAATATTAACAGTGGAATGATTATGTATTTTGCAAGAAGTTAAATATTGTGAGATCAGGGGAATATGGATGTATGGATGCTTAGTGTATACTAATTTCTACATGGTATCCGAGCAATTTTAATTCTTGAAGATTGAAATTGTGAAAAATTGGTGAGTTTGTGCTGGTGGAAAATTCAAATAGCAGAATATTCTTGGTGCAGAAGTTGAGTATACATTGAAATGTCTTTTAATGGGTTGCAATTGGAGTATGCCCTTGATGGGAGCTTGAATTACATAGCCTAGAAGGATAGGTTGGAGGCGGTGCTGGAGGATAATGGACTGAAGGAGTTCATCGATAGCGATGTTCCTAAGCCGGGATCTAGCGATGTTACATTACTTGACGCATGGCAAAAGAAGACAGCAAAGACAAGAAGAATTATGTTGGAAGGTGTGAAGGACCATATTATGTCCAGCCTTCACAGTAAAGCCACTCCATTATTAATGTGGAAGGCTTTGACATATTTGTTCCAAAGCAGAAGCGTCCAGAGGAAGTTGGCACTTAAAGACAAGCTCAGAAAAATAAAAATGAAGAAGGGCAACAGTATTCCAAAATACCTCACAAAGTTTATCCACTGTAAGGATGAACTAAGAAGTGTGGGAGTTATTGCTGATGAAGAAGACTTAGTGAGCTTGGCTCTCCTTGGGCTTCTGAAGAGTTGGCATAGCTACGAAGACTCTATCAATGAACGAGAGAAACTGCCGGGATGGGAGCGACTATGGTTGGATCTTGTGCAGGAGGAGATAAAGCGGGGCACCAGGGATGGCTCTTCATCGAAGAATGAAAATGAATACAATTGCGCTTTGGCTGCCAAAGCAAGGAAGGGGAAGGGGAAGAAATTTCCTTCAAAATCCGATGCTAAATGCAAGAAGCAGGATTTGTCCAAAGTGAAGTGTTTTCACTGTCACGAACATGGGCATTTCACCACTAACTGTCCACAGAAGAAGAAGAACAAGAAGGTTGTTGGAGCTGCAGCTGGAGAGGCCTTAGTCTCGCAATTTTAACTTGATTTCTCTTTGATTGCATGCTTGGTTTCAAGCTATATGGGATTGGTGTGGTATCTTGATAGTGGTGCGCCTTTCCATATGACGGGAGACAAGGAGTTGTTTAGTGACTTGGAGGAGAAGGACCTCCAGATGCATATAGAGATGGGAGACGATGGTCAATACAGTGCGACTGGAATTGGGACCATTACCTTTGAGAGGGAGTTCAGTAATCCATTCTTGTTGAAGGATGTTATGCATGTTACAGGTCTCAAGAAGAACTTGGTCTCGATCGCAATGCTGGAAGACAAAGGTTATGATGTTGTTTTCAGTGAGGGAAAAGCCTTCCTTCGACATAAAAAAACGGGTCAAACCAAGAATATAGGGGTTCGAATTAAGAATCTCTACAAGCTGGAGGTAGATGGTTGCGCTACAATGGTGGGAAAAGCAGAAGAAGTGGTGAGACGGGATGAGGGCGAATTATGGCACAGGAGATTGGGCCATCTTCACCATGGCATTTTGAAGATTTTGCAGTAGATTTCTACTAGACTTCCCAAGGGTACTCTTGCGCAGTCAAATCAGTGCAAGGGATGTACTATGGGTAAGTTTGTGAAGACCACCTTTCATGAGAAGGAGAATCGTGCTTTGGTGATCCTGGAGAGAATTCACACAGATGTGTGTGGACCTTTCTCGGTTGCTTCAAAAACAAAACACCGGTATTATGTTATATTTTTTGATGACTATTCTCATAGATGTTGGATCTTCTTCATGCAGAAGAAGAGCGAAACATTCTCAAAGTTCTGTGAGTTCAAAGCATTGGTGGAGAAGGAGTCGGGGAAGCAAGTGGAATCTCTACAAAGCGATAATGGTGTTGAATACATCTCGGGCAAATTCAAAGACTTCTGTAGCAAAGAAGGAATTCAAAGAGAACTCATAGCGTCTCATAACCCACAATAGTTGGGGTCACGGAGAGGAATAACAAAATGATCGTGGGTGCTGCACGAGCTATGTTGCATGACCAGGGCCTACCGATGCACTTGTGGGTGGAAGCATGCAACACTGCAGTTTATGTGCAAAACCGTTGTCCTCATAGAGTACTTGGCATGAGTACACCTGAAGAATATTTTATTGGTAAGAAGCCTGATATTTCTCATTTGAATATTTTTGGCTCATCTGTTTACATTCATGTGACAAAGGACGCCAGGAAGAAGCTGGAGCTAACTGTAGAAGTTGGGATATTTGTGGGGTACACAGAAACACCCCATAATTATCGTGTGTATTTTCCACATAGTCAGATGACTGTGGTGCGACGGGATATAAAATTAAATGAGGTGAAAGCCATGAAGTTGTTGCTTGAGAGGGAGCTACACTTGCATGCAAAGGAGGAACTTCTTGTTCCCAAAGATGAGCCTCTAGAGGTGGATCAGCTACAGAAGGAGATTCATGGAGTGGAGGAGTCCAATCATGCAGAACCAAACATCAGACAAGGTAGAAAGCGTACCACAGAAGATGAGAGACTGAAGCTTGATGTGGCACAGAATGTAGGAGTCCCTACATCACAGCATAGACAAAGACAATCACCTAACCGATTTACTGGATACATGGCTCTTATGAGCAAGTGTATCGTGACAGAGCCATCTTCTTTTGAAGAAGGAGTGCAGGAGCCCACATGGGTAGATGCCATGGTGGAGGAATATGAATCCATTGTTAGAAACAGTGCTTGGGAGATTGTTCCAAGGTCGGTGGGAAAATCAGTTGTAGGATCAATATGGATCTACAAGGTAAAGCAAGTTGCTAATGGGAGCGTCGAGAAGTATAAGGCAAGATTTTTTGCCTGGGGCTTCTCACAGATCGAGGGGATTGACTATGAAGAAACCTTTTCACCTGTCGCACGGTATTCTTCCATACAGACCATCCTTGCTCTCTCAACGCAAATGGGTTGGCACATTCATCAAATGGATGTGAAGACTTTGTTCCTTAATGGGATCATTGAGGAAGAGGTGTACATTGAGCATCCTGAAGGATTTAAGATCTTTAGCAGCGAGTCACATGTGTGCAGGCTCAAAAGAGCGTTTTATGGGCTGAAACAAGCACCTCGTGCTTAGTACACTCGAATCGACAGCTATTTCATTGGATTTGGCTTCACCAAGAGTGAGGCGGATGCAAACCTGTACCAAATTGTGGTGGAGGGTAAGATTTTAATCATTGTTCTTTATTTTGATGATTTAATACTAACGGGTGATGAGCAGTTGATACACTCATGCAAGGTAGATCTTGAAAAGGAGTTTGAGATGAAGGATTTAGGCCTCCTTCATTATTTCCTTGGATTGGAAATATGGCAGCGAGAAGGTGAACTGGTTTTGTCTCAAGGCAAGTATGTTCGAGAGATACTGGAGAAGTTTCACATGCAAGGTTGCAAGCCTATCGACACTCCTCTTCCAGAAAATTGGAGGAAAGAGGATGCTACATCGGCAGAGGTAGTGGATGCCACTGTTTATCAACAGTTGGTGGTTTTTCTCATGTATTTAGTTAATACAAGACTGGACATATGCTATGCGGTGAACCAACTTTCACAAGCGATGGTTAAGTCTACCAAGCTCTTTTGGGAGGTAGGCAAGCATGTCCTAAGGTATCTCAGGGGCACGTCTGAGTATGGTTTATGGTATAGACAGACGGATGAGGTGATTTTGCATGGCTTCACGGATGCAGATTGGGCAGGCAGCCCAACAGACAGAAAGAGCACATCAGGAGGGATTTTTAGTATCGGATCTATGACAGTTTCTTGGTACAACAGGAAACAAATATCTATGGCACTTAGTTCAGCGGAAGCAGAATACATGGCAGCAAGTCACGCTGCATGTGAGGTTATCTGGATGAGGAAGATCCTGGTTGGTTTGTTCGGTTCACATTTAGATCCTATAGTGATACATTGTGATAATCAGAGTTGCATTAAACTCTCGGTTAATCCTGTGTTTCATGATAGATCTAAACATATTGATATCCAGTATCATCATATCAGATATTGTGTGTAGCGGAAGATCATGTTGCTTCAGTACATTCCTACGGAAGATCAAGATGTAGATATTCTGACGAAGGTGCTCACCAGGAGCAGATTCGAATACCATAGAGGCAGGATCGAGGTGAAGGATAATCCCTATCTTGTTGAGAGGGAGTGCTGAGATTCAACAAGATGATGAGCTTAGTGAAAAAAGTCACCTTCACTAAGTGGGCCTGTAGGCTATTTTTGGCACAAGTCTATTTTTAGACTATGTCTATTTTTAGACATGGTGATCATATTTCAGAAGTTGCAGGATGCTATTTGTGGATGGTTGGTCAAGTTGGAAAAATAGATGAAATTCTATTTTTAGAATATTGGGCGAAGTCTATTTTTGTGGAGGTAAATCCCCTCTGCAGATAGAGGCGATCCCTATACGTGGATTCTGATGATTAGTTACATGACTCGCTGATTGGATGGCTGCGACCATACCTGAGTCTATTACCGATCCTCAATGGATGGATGCGTCCATGCCTTGGATCTGGATTATTACATGCTCTGTTATGGATGGCTGTGCCCATACCACGTATATATCATCAAAAAAATTGTGGAGGTAAATCCCCTCTGCGGACAGAGGCGATCCCTACTAGCCCAGACCAGGTCTAGCAATAATCGTTCACGCTATAGTGCAGGTTCCTAATTTCAAATAAACCAACTAGTGATGAAGGTGCCCAAATCCAAGCAAGGAGATTATTGTCGAGACATCCGAAGAGAGAGGTTTGTCCCATCCCCGACAGGCTTTGTTGAGACATGTTCCACTGGCGACCCTCCGAAGGAGAATTCAGCGTCAGGGCTATGGTTGTATTCTTCTTTGATTGATTAATGATAAGCGACTATTGGTTATGGTTCCACTCCTGTTGTTGATTATTATGATGAGTTATGTCTTCTCTGACTGACATATAGTTGCATATACTGGATTCTACGCTTGCGTTTGTTTTGTTTCTTGCGTGTGCAGGTGTCCGATCACGGAGATCGTGAGGATTGTGATCTGCCGGAGCTAAGGAATGGGAGTGCTACTTTCTCTACAAGCGACAGCGTTGGATTCTAGGTAAGCCTTCATCGCTAGTTGGTTTATTTGCAATTAGGAACTTGCACTATAGCGTGAATGATTGTTGCTAGACCCGGTCTGGGCTAGTAGGGATCGCCTCTGTCCGTAGAGGGGATTTACCTCCACAACAAATTCAAAAAGACATTATGTTCCTGATTCACAAAGACATTATGTTCCTCTGTCTCACATCAATGATGTGGGAAACACTATGGAAATACTCCAAGTGTTCAGTTCATAAACTAAACTGAAGATTGACTGAAGCAGCTTTGATCTACTTTGCTAATGCAGAGCAATAGCGTTTCGAAGGCTATCTGGCTAACTTCAGGCTCCGTATGTAGCTTATAAAACAAAAAACAACAAGCTAGACGATCCCTAGCGGAGTCGCCATAAAAAACATTATGTTCCTCTACGGACAGAGGCGATCCCTACTAGCCCAGACCGGGTCTAGCAACAATCATTCACGCTATAGTGCAGGTTCCTAATTTCAAATAAACCAACTAGCGATGAAGGCACCCAAATCCAAGCAAGGAGATTATTGACGAGACATTCGAAGAGAGAGGTTTGTCCCATCCCCGACAGGCTTTGTCGAGACGTGTTCCGCTGGAAACCCTCCGAAGGATAATTCAACGTCAGGGCTATGGTTGTATTCTTCTTTGATTGATTAATGATAAGTGACTATTGGTTATGATTCCACTCCTGTTGTTGATTATGATGATGAGTTATGTCTTCTCTGACTGACATATAGTTGCATATACTGGATTCTACGCTTGCGTTTGTTTTGTTTCTTGCGTGTGCAGGTGTCCGATCATGGAGATCGTGAGGATTGTGATCTGCCGGAGCTAAGGAACGGGAGTGCTAATTTCTCTACAAGTGACAGCGTTGGATTCCAGGTAAGCCTTCATCGCTAGTTGGTTTATTTGAAATTAGGAACCTGCACTATAGCGTAAACGATTGTTGCTAGAACCAGTCTGGGCTAGTAGGGATCACCTCTGTCCGCAGAGGGGATTTACCTCCACAATGTTTTTGATGATATATACGTGGTATGGGCGCGGCCATCCATAATAGAGCATGTAATAATCCAGATCCAAGGCATGGACGCAGCCATCCATTGAGGATCGGTAATAGACTCAGGTATGGTCGCAACCATCCAATCAGTGAGTCATGTAACTAATCATTAGAATCCACAAAATCGCAGCCTGGATTATAACAGACAGGAATCCAGGGTCTTGCGCTCCATCTCGACCCAAACAAAGTATAAGTTCAAGAATGCGAATATGTGAGCTGAAGTCGAACATGCAATAACATTGCCTAATTACCAACCAATGATGAAAGCTGTTAACATACGCGAGAGGTACCACCATTAATGCCAATGGTCCTCAAGGTACTACAGGTACAATCTACGGCATGTGAACAAATGAGCTGACGTCGAACACCCATAGAATCACTCGATCAGAGGCTAATGATGAAAACCTCATGTCGAATGCGAAGAACCTGCCATTGAGGCATGCAAGCTCCAAGGTACCAGAAGGGAGTCTCTAGATCAACTTCCTGGATAATGAGCTGAAGTCGACAGGAAGTGACCTTGATCGAAGGTGGGCCATAGTGTTTCCCACATCATCGACGTGAGACAGAGGAACATAATGTCTTTGTGAATTAGGATCAGATGAGAATCAGAGGAAGGTTGATACTTGAAGAGGTCAACTTCTCTTGAACATATAAACGGCACGACAGTGAGTTTGGCAGCATTTGACATCAATGGATCATAGGTCATGGTGACGAGGCAAAGAGTAGATGAGAGGCCAAAAGGATCACCCAAACCCACGAAGGCAAGTGGAAAACGAGATGAGATGTCCCCAACCCGACACGAATGCAGACAAGTGCCATGTTCAAGAGCGACATACTGCCGACACGACAATGATTGTGGTTCCATTTTCCCCACCATTTCTGGCGAGTACCTCTTTATTTTTACACAAGCTTGAAGAGGATACCATATGCTTGTCATATAATTCCATCCTTCGAACGAATCCATCCTAGTACATTTAACGAGCCCTAGGAAGGAGAAACTCGAATATCGTCATTTCGACTGAATCCGATGTCATTAGAGTTTAACGAGTCTGATAAAGGAAAAACTCGGCGTCTTTTCATGTTTAGAGAGTTTGAAAAGACAACAGAAAAGTAAACTCCGATGGTCCCTTTTCGTAAATATTTCCTCAGATCCGAAAATGTAGAAAACAATATCTAAGAAAACCTCCTAGTCGCGATAGGCTAGGGTATTCCTTTTTCATAAATAATCTATCCCAACCTGAAAAAGGGGTAAATGTATACTGGGTAGATGTCATTTTGTAGCCACTTTAACGAGATCGAAATGACAAGGGACTCGACAATCTTTTCATGTTTAGAGAGTCAGAAAAGAGCTGAAAGATGACTCCTCCTGAAGGAACGAGTGGTATTAAGGGTAGCAAATGGTTCCGGTAATGGTGGAGCTACTCTGAACAAATAAAGGTTGAAAGGCTGGCTAACAAGACCACTCATCACAGCGGTTCCTTAGGAATGGGTAAAACAACCAAGTGAAGGCATATGATCGGCCAAGCAGATAGTGATGATGGAGTGAGAAAACCAAGGCTCATCTGGAAAAAAAGGCTGATAAAATGGAAATCACAAGGGGTAAAATAGGAATGGCTTCATTTTTACACAAGCTTGAAATCAGGAAACTCTGCTTGAAGTTGGTTTCATTTTTACACAAGCTTGACAAAAACAAACTATGCTTGAAAAAGTAAGCATGCCCCCCAACATGGTGACTCAATTCGAGGTACATGCCCCCCAAGCTGCAGTCCATATGAAAGGAAGATGGAGTGAAGGTTCAAGTTACGAGAGCAAGAGACAGACTCGATTGGGATTTTATGAGATCTTATCAAAGACTCGAATTGAACAGGAATTTGTTTCATTGTTTTAACAAGGTTGACACATTAAAAGAACTATCCTCAAGACACCTTGTTTCATGGTTTAAGGAGCTTGGCACAAGACAAGGAACTCTGCTCCCCAACCTTGTTTCATTTTTTAAGGAGCTTGACACAAGACAAGGAACTCTGCTCCAACTGAACTCATCATAATGAACAAGAAGTCATCACTTCCAAGAGTTCCACTCCCAATGGAAGGAAAACATCCTGGAAGTCAGGACCTAATGCCCCCAGCACTTGATGCACAACGACATCGTCACTAAGTACAGGCACGGGGTAGGTAGCCACATAGTTGACCTGCGGTGGGGCAGATACAACGGGTGGATAAAAACTAGGAAGGGATGATGGCGGGCTAGCTGCCACATCAGGACCAAAGAACGAAAGATGATCAATGGTCACGATCCATCCTTCATGCGGAAAACAGACCACACGAAAAAGGGAGGAGACGAGTGCTCCCATGGCATAGGTGTAATCGTGCCCCAAGAGCAGATTGAAATCCAAGGTGCCTGGAACAACCATCACGTCCATGTGGATGGTTTTACTTCCCAAAGTAACAGGTAACCTTGGAAGGATCCCTAACGGTTGACTCGTTCTTCTATTAAATTCCAACAGATTCTGTGTAACAGGCACAAGTGGCGGCAAGCCAAAATCTTGCCAGGTAGTTGAGGATAAAATACTAACAGACACGCCTTCGTCTATAATGGTGCTGGGTATGACCAGACCAAAGGCCTGTACTGTTATCTCGAAAGGCACATAAGACGAAAGGCGGTATCCTGAAAATCGATTCCAATCAAAGGAAGTGACCAAACTACTCGGAGGGGCTACCATTGAACTGAGATGGTTTTCCCCTGGTGTTACGGAAGAAGAAGGAGCATCCTCCACGACTTCCATCATGGAGTCGGGAAGAGTATCGTCTAACACCTCCATCACGGGAGGCGGAGGAGCCACTTCTTGAGGTATAGGGACAGAAGAATCTTTCTCCAAGTCTGAGGAATTTGAAGAAACCAGAAGGACATGGGGGGTGTGAGATCCACTCTCTACGGAAAAGACCCGGTGCACCGTAGACGGGGCCAGCTCAACCGATCTCACGACCAATGGTTGGTCGGGAATGGATTCCTGAATTTGAATTTCCGAGGGAGCGAGATTGACCAAGGATGAATCTTGACCAATCGTAGGATCAGCTGGTGGAGGACTCAAAGAAAGCCGATTATAACCAACTGGGAGGCATGGTGTAGAAACGGTTGCGTTGTCCAAGACTCTTCTGGCCTCATCCATATATGGACAAAGGTGAATGGCATGGTGCCCTTCACACAACTTGTAGGGATTGGTAATATTACCCTGCTTCTTAGGAGCCTTACCAGCACCAGCCAAATACGTGCCCCCAACTTGACTCCCGGAAGCCAAAGGCAACGGCGAAGGACCATTGGACCATACTTCGAGCACCCTGGGAATGCCAGGGAAGTCTCAAAGAAGATGGTCTCCCATGCAAAACATGCAAGGGAACTTGAATTTCCGTGGAGGGTTGGGAGGTTTATCAAGAGGAGACTTCTTAGGTGCAATAGCCGCGGAGCTAGCCTCTCCTTTATCAGACTTCTTCTTCTTATTCTTCTTAGCCACCTGGTTACTTGAATCCAGACTTTCACTAGGCGAAGTAGAAGAGGAGGACGCAGAAATAGGCGAAGAAGGGGAGAGGTCCACCTTAGAATCAATGTGATGTTGTTCAGGCGGAGGAACTGATTGAACAATAGCTGAGACATTTGGGACCACAAAGGTTGAAAACAACCAAACAGGCAACCCAACAGTTAACCCGGGAAGGGACAACGTTGCCATATAAGGAGAACCAACATTTCCAAAAGGAGGAAAATGACCAGGATTCCCATCAGAGGGGATTCCTTGGTTGGTGAAATCTGGGAAAGTCACCATCAAAAATGGTCTTGAGAACAACACCCTAAGGAAACTAACTTTAACCAGGAATATTTCGTGGGCAGTTAATTTTTTAAAACATTGAAACAAAACTCTACTGTTTCATATTTTAAGAGTCGAGAAACAGGAAAAAGGTGACTCTATCACTTTCAGATTGGAAACAAGCGTGAAAGGACAAGTGCTTAATGATCCCTTCAAAATTAAAGAGTCAGAAAAGATCAAAATGACTACTCGAGAATACTAGGAAAAGGGTGTACCAAATAACCGTGAACTGCAATATACACCTTGGTTTCAAAAATGAAGGAGAAATCAACCAAGGACTTGACGTACGTGCAGGCAATCTCCCCAAATGCTGTGTTCAGTGTATCACAGGTATAGGGCGGCAGACTCAGCTTCCTATGGATAAAGGATAGAAACCTAGTGGGGTCTCCCTTTATATACTCGACGGTACGGGGAGCACAAGTCCGTACTAGTGCTGTCTAAATCCAAGAGGCGAACGACAACTACTAGGTTTAACGACACTGGAACACGTCTCTAGCCTAGACCTCTAAATATTTCGTTAATGTTTCAATGTTGCCTTAGGTTAAATTGAATAAATTTTAATGTTGATCTTCAATTATGTCTCGATTTTAGGCCCTACCGAATGTTATCTGACAATCTCTTATATGTAGCTATATGATGAAAGAAATCTTTCAATTCGATGAATGCTATCTAGTAAAGGGAAGAGCTTCAAACAATGATGCAACAAACAACAACACTGCAAACGAAATCTTTTCCAAACTAGATGACTTTCACCATCCAAAAGTAATTTCAAACATTCAACGATGCGAACAATGCAATGTAATCTATGCAAAATCCTCTTTTTCGAAAACTATGCAATTGTAATCTATGCACAATTTCCTTTTTCTTTTCAAATGATAAGAATGCACTCAATGCATTTTTCGATGAAATGAGAATCTACTTAATGCATGCTTCTAATGAAAGAGAATGCACTCGAAGCGATTTTTAGTTTTCAATCATTAAACAATGTGATCTAAGTTCAATGATAAATCTCAAAAATACTTTTCAATGCAATGTGATCTAATTCATTTTAACAAAAATAACACTTTGAGACGAAAGCTAAATAAACGCAAATCTTCTTAACGAAGGATGAATGCAAAAGAGATGTAAAAAAACACTAAGAATGCAATCGTCGTTTCAAACACTTTATAACGAAATCCCTCAAAAGGTGACAAGACATATGAGGTAAAACACAAAGAGGACTTCCAAAGCAAGAGATCAAAACAAGGCATTCATTCCCTTTTACATCAAACAATCATAGAAAGAAGACATTTCAAACAACGAGCAATGTAATCTATGCTCATACAGTGAAAAGACCAGAAGGGAAAGACACACTGGTGAAGGAGTTAGGGAAAAAATCTCAATTTTTACACACCCTGAAATTGGCCCGACTTTGTCATTGAAAACTAGTGCCAATTGGCGCGACTTGCTCACTGAAAACTAGCGCCAATTCCCAATTGGCGCGGGTTGCTAACTAAAAACAAGCGCCAACGCCTGAAAATGAAAAAACAAAGAATTTCTCCCAACCAAGACCAGACTCACCACTTCCAAGCAGAATCTAAAACAAACCCAGAAGCAAAGTACTGACCAAAAGAAACTTCCGAACAAGGGTAAACCCTAGCACCTACAGGAGATGGCGCGACTTTCTGGCTGTAATCCGCGCCAGACAGGGGATGGCGTGAGTGATGAACTGGCAACCCGTGCCAATTGGCGTGACTATCAGGGTGGAAACCGCGCCAATCAAGCCAACCATGAAAGGATGAAAACTTGGAAAAACAGAGGTCAGATCTGATCCTCTGGGGCTGAACCAAAAGCCAAACACAAAAAGAGCCAGCCAAAAGAGCCGATCAAGCAAGCAAAATCGAGAAACAACCGAAAAGACAAGACAATACTCCAAGTGTTCAGTTTATAAACTAAACCGGATATTGACTGAAGCAGCTTTGATCTACTTCGCTAATGCAGAGCAATAGCATTTCGAAGGCTATCTGGCTAACTTCAGGCTCTGTCTGTAGCTTATAAAGTAGAACGACAACAAGCTAGACAATCCCCAGTGGAGTCGCCAATTTGTTGTGGAGGTAAATCCCCTCTGCGGACAGAGGTGATCCCTACTAGCCCAGACCGGGTCTAGCAACAATCGTTCACGCTATAGTGCAGGTTCCTAATTGCAAATAAACCAACTAGCGATGAAGGCTTACCTGGAATCCAACGCTGTCGCTTGTATAGAAAGTAGCGCTCCCGTTCCTTAGCTCCGGAAGATCACAATCCTCATGATCTTCATGATCGGACACCTGCACACGCAAGAAACAAAACAAACGCAAGCGTAGAATCTAGTATATGCAACTATATGTCAGTCAGAGAAGACATAACTCATCATCATTATCAACAACAGGAGTGGAACCATAACCAATAATCGCTTATCATTAATCAATCAAAGAAGAATACAACCATAGCCCTGACGCTGAATTCTCCTTTGGAGGGTCGCCAGCGGAACACGTCTCGACAAAGCCTGTCGGGGATGGGACAAACCTCTCTCTTCGGATGTCTCGACAATAATCTCCTTGCTTGGATTTGGCCTCAAGGGAATGAATCAAGGCTCTTGCAGCATAAGGCTCTGATGGCTCTTGGGAACTTGGAGACTAGATTGCAAATGAGATGAGAAAGCTTTTATAGATGGAGGAAGGGTAGTTGGGATCCCTATAATCATGGGATTGGACCTATCCTCAAGGAAGCTTCCATGAGAGGTGGCAAACCACTTCCTCTACATGGAGATCCGGAGCCAAACCTCCCAACTCAAATTAGATACCAGTTCCTGGATCAGTTAGGACGAAACTTCCGCCATTTATTTTTAAAAAACACTCCTTAATATGGCTGGCGCAAGTGCGAATCTGGGACAGAGCGCCAATTGGCGCGCCCTCTTTGAAGGATTTCCCCCATTGGCACGAGTACATAATGGGCTACCAGTGCCGAGGAAAAAACAAGTGTTTTTAGGGGTCTGCTCAGGAAATGATCAACAGAAGGAATGTTGTCCTCATGGCAAGGGATGCAATGATGGTATTTGCAAGGCATGACACTGCTTATTGGTCACAGAAATGACCCTCCAATGGGCGAGATGGGGATTGCAAGGACAGTGACAAATTACTGTGTAACATCTATTTGTAGATCGTCGATCTAAAAATATAAGTGTCGATTATTATTAGCTCTTAATAATAATCCAACAATAAACAACAACTTATTCTCTTGGAGCACTTAGTTTCAGTGCACAGATTTGGAAAATCAGTGGGCTGAAGGAATTACGCAATTCCTAGGGTTTACTGGTGGTTCATGCATGGAGGACTCAGTTAGAACTGAAGTGGCAAAGTTATGACAGAGTTGGAAGAGTAGTTCATGGAGTTGTATTCAGTTTAACTCAGTTAGACTCAGTTGAGCTAGTTGTATCTAGTCTAATTGAATGATACACTAGTGAGAGTGGAGTGAATTAATTAATTAGTTAATTAATTCACAAATAATAACTTATTAATCAACTGAACAATACAACAGTTAACTGTAGTGCATGTCATTTCCAGTGGACACCCAGTGGAGAGATAGGTGAAAGGGAAAGATGGACTATCTATTGTGACTATAGTGATGCATTGATTGCACCACACACACATTGGAGTTGCCAATGAGGATTGCGCATTCAAGGCAAGGGTAATTCGAATTCATTCAAAGCTATTATTTAGCAGGGATTGCGCAGTGGAGGCAGGCTAACAGGAGGGCAGAGATCAGTGCATGGATTTTCAGATTTCTTCTATGTTAGTGTGTGACGATTGATTGTATTGAGAGCTTGATGTACTAAGCTTTGTATGAGATTGTAACATGATCTCCATGATACATAATATATGATAGTTGGGGTTTTCAGCTTCAGGATTTCCTGTTAAACAACTGTGTTATGTGCAATTGTTTTTATTTATGCTGCACATGTGTTTGTAATTAATTTTCCACAAAATATTAACAGTGGAACGATTCTGTGTTTTGCAAGAAGTTAAATATTGTGAGATCAAGGGAATTTGGATGTATGCATGCTTAGTGTATACTAATTTCTACATTTATATTAGGATATTATTATTCTTAGTTTATTAGTTTTCTTCATCAAACAGTAACCAATGCATGAACATAAATAGACAAGAGACACAAGTAGGCTATGAGCCAAGGCCAAAACCTCTCACTCTTTGAGAGGAAAACCCACAAGAATTCTTCTTATAGTGATTCCAGTTGAAAAATACCAAGACCAAGACCCTTTACCTATTAGATGCTTCCAAGATCAAGACCATTGACCTATTAGCTACTTCCAAGACCAAGACACTAGCTCTCTTGAATGTCTTCTCCTTCCTCCTTTCGGTTCCTCTTACACATTGAGATCATCTCCTTTGTTGACACACTTGAGATGGCATTGAATTTACTAAGGCAACAATGATTTCTTGTAGCACTAATTTCATGTATCATAGCACCAAGAGGAGATACATCGTAACACAACATCATATCACAACATATCACCAAGAATAGTATCATGTCACAACATCATGTTTTAGCATTCTATCACTGAGTTAATATACCACTGTCACATCACTAAGCACAAGGATCATTGTATCACAGAACCTATCCTCATACCACCGAGCCATTACACCATAGAAATTTCACTGAGCCTCTATACTATTGTACCTTCATCGAGCCTTGTAATGATCTGAACCTTAATTGCAGAGAGAAGTCTGAAATTTTCTGTGTGAAATGCGAAACTTCAGCTGCATATTTATAGTGCTTCCTTCATAGAATGAGTTGACATGAGCCATGTGACTCGTTGTGACTCCATAAGGTAAGGCCGACATGATATTTACCTCATATTGAATTCGACTTGAAGGAAGAGAGCTAGTGCTTGTCGTTGGAGAGATTTATAATCATATATACATTTGAAAAATGCCCAAGAAGGGCTACTCCATACATAACATTAATTATTTTGACTTTAATGACAAATCCTAAGGCTCTCAATGGGAGCCATCTAAATAAAATCACTTGCTCATGAAACCCATGGAGAAAGGTTCACAATAATAACGCTATTTAATTCATTACATCATTTACAAAAGTCACAATTACATTTCATTATGAATACCAAACCTAGTTACAATTTTTAACACTCCCTCTTAACTAGGGAGGTATTCACAATGGTACTTGGCCATTCTCAATTTGAATAATTTCTCATAAAAGAATAAAATTTGTAACCCATCTATATAGCATCATATCAACCAACATTGTCACATAGAAAGGCCTTGACTAACAACTCTAATTCTCCACAAGATCTGAGCTCAATGTTGGAGAGACCAATGATTTATAGACACCTTAATCATTGTCTCTCCTGGAAAATACCCTACCCAGGTTCTCAGAGTGTGTTCCACCATAACTATTATTATCTAGTATTCTCAACCCTAAAAGAATATTGGTCCTCTACGACAACTCTTATCTTGGATGCACTATCTCATCTTCAAAGAGTATCGGATGCCAGATGATTACCCAATCCTCCATTCTATCTTCCCAGGTGAAGACAAGAATAATGTGTCTATCTCTCCCTATCAATTAGGGAGAACATATTCCAATAAAGGAATGTAATCATTCCTACATAAGGAATGTACCTAAGCTCCCTCTTGGCTTAGGAATTTCCATGTTTCTTCCAAGTAAGAAACTTGTTTCTAGACTCCCTCTAAATCAGGGACCTACAACAGCTCCTCAGGTGCAGTTAATAGGACAACCAATTGCTTTGAAGAACTCCTTCCTTTGATGTCATGAATTTATTCTTTGTTATGGAGTTTTCATCTTTGGGACTTCTTCATAGGGCACATACCCTCCGTCACTTTCATCCATGAGTCAGTCATGTCATTATTCCTTTCAACAGAAAGTGATCCATCAGTCTACATCTAGCCTTACTTCATGCCATGCTGCTTTCTTCATGACATATTTTTGGAAGGATCTTACATCCTTATATATGGTCCTCTTAGAAGTCATTCACAGTTCTTCCTTTTGGCAGTCCTGCATAATCCCATGCATATATTTGTTCAAAATAAGAACAATTAAATACAAATTACCTTTGTGATGGTCTTTCATCACGTGATCTGGATTTATGCAGGAACACAATAAAATAAATAAATAGAAATAAACACAGAGATACAACAGAAATAATACTTCATTTCATTAATATCAAATAACAAAAATATCCTTACAGACATAATGGAAATAAACTAGCTAGGGCGCTGGTAGCTTATCTCTGAGAAGAGATGTGGCGGCTACATGCGTCTGAACTATGTTACAATGAAGCTCGAGGGAATATTTATTATTGAGAAACAATGTAAAACCCTAAACATCCAAAAACCTAACCCTAGGAGATGAAGTGCCAAAACTATGGGCCATTTTTGGGTAAATTGGTGTTTCAACTTCCCGGGAACGTAAATTTGGCATATGATATTTGTTTGACGTGCACCATACCTCGTTAGAAATATCTATCTGAGGACTACAACTTTTGATGTGAGCAACATGTCATTGGTCCATGGACACATGGACCGATGACATGTTTCTCATGGTTTTCCCAAAAAAACGTCGTTTAGGGCCTCAAAATAGCTCCGGAAGTTTAGGGCCCAAGAAACTGCTAAAAATAGTAAGTTGTGTTGAAACTGAAAAAATTAAATAATTGATGGCGGGGGTTCAAATGGAATAGGTGGGTGGCCAAAAATATCCACCTAGATCATTAGGGCCCCAAAACGGCTCTAGAAGTTCAGGACCCGAAAACATGCTAAAAATAGTAAGTTGTGTTGAAACTGAAAAACTGAAAGAATTGATGGTGCGGGTCCAAATGGAATAGGTGGGTGGCCACCAATCTCCAACTGGATCATTCCTCCCTCCTCAGGAAGAAATGTTCCCCATTGCGTTAAGTTCCTCCATGAGAGACAAATTCTGCTAAACTTGGTATTGGATTTATCCAGGATGTCGTGGACCTGCTGGCAGGCGTGTTGGATGCATTCAATAAATTTGGTTGCCTCAGATAGTACATGTGTGGGTTATTTCTGTGTATTCGCATAAGGTATGGTAAGATCAGGTGGCGGTGCATCGGGGATCAGATCAATGGAGTGCTTTTCCTGACAATGTATAGGAACCTCTGTGGGTGAGGAGAAAATGTCCTCGTATTCCTCCACAAATTTGTCCATCTGCTGCAACCGTGTAGGGGAGCCCGGTTTTGAGGCTATGGCCAGAATATTTTTCTTTCCCTGTGAACGAGTTGTAAGGAAAATAAATTTCTTGGTTTGGGAAACAATATTATTGCATTGTTTTGCAATAGTCAAGGAGATGGCAAGAGGCGGTATTACCTCCAGTATCTTGTACAATTTATTTCCCAAAGTAATAAAAACAGAACAAGGCCTAGAATCATACACAACATGTCGCCTCCACAAGTATGGTTGGCCCAATAATACATCAACTACATCAAGAGGAACAACATCACACAATACCTCATATGTGAATGGCTTGATGCTTTATGGAAGGCGACACGGCTAGCGGACGCAGAGATCTCTCCCTGGGTGAAGCCATCCAATGGTATACGATTGCGGGTGTGCTATGGTTGGTAGGTCGAGCCGCTTCATGACCTCTGCTAAAATGAGTTTCTTTTGGCTTCTGCTATCAACAAGAAATTGCAGTGGAGAACCCTTCACCCACATATGTGAATGGAAGAGGTGCTCCCCCTCCTCTGGATCCTCGGGATCCTCCCTCTGGAGCTCAATGGTGGCAACAATGGCACTAGGGTCTATATCATTGATATACTTCCCTTTTTTATCTCACTTGTTTGGTTCTGGCTCAGGATCAGAACATGCATCTGGTTCGGGTGCCTTTAATTCGGCCACCAACGACTGTTTGGCCTGACACTTGTTTGTGCTGTGAGTGGGGATGTTATGAAATTCACACCACTTCCTCGTGTCCTTATTTGGATTTGTGGTTTTGTTATGAGTCGCCCCGATTTGCATCTACCCCCTGTTCTATGGTTCGGGGGTGCTTCTCCCTGGCTTCGGATTCGCGGATCCAAAGTCTCGCTTCTTCTGCTTAAATTTATTCTCGATATTGGCAGCACAACGATATGCTGTGCCAAGTGAGGTAATGTCGAGGAACTCCATTTCCTCCTGAATGTGTCTGTGCAGACAATCATGGTACATGAGAACCAAATTTCTCTTTGAATCTTTAATACCCAACTTTGTGAACAATGTATGGAAAAAATTCATTAGTTCGTGCACATCTTGATCCCTTTTTTGCCGCAACGTGGTCCATTGGATTTACTTGTCCCATAGCTCCCCACGGGGTAATATTATTCCTTGATGCCATCTCAAAACGAATTACAAGTGGGTGCGATCGAGAAAAAAGAGGGTTCCCCCTCATCCTTTTTCTCACAGTAGGTTTCCCACCAGTCCTTGACATGGGGGGCAGCTTTGAGGAGTGCAAAAATAACCTTTTCTCGGTCGGAGAAATAATGGACCGAGAAATACCCTTCTAGAAAATTCAACCATCTATTGACGACATCTGCATCTATCTGGCCTTTAAATACAGGAATGTAAAAGTTTACATGTACCTTGAAGGGAGTGGCACCTCTAGAGTGGTTGTTGGATGCAGATGCACCGTAGGTGGGCAGTCGTTGAAGGAGCTGAGCAAAGTTATCCATCATCGCATTCCTTTGTTTCTTGAGGGCCTCCTCGAGCAATATTTTGATAGGATCTCCTGCTCCCTCATATTTCTTTTCTTCTGTCATGGGAGGTTATCGAGGTTTGTGAGGCTGATCTTGCAAGGGTTCAACCAGATCAAGCCATAACTCCTTATACCCTGACCGCATGGGGGACATGCAAAGAAAAACGAAGAAAGAGCAGACTGCTCTGATACCACAGATCTAGATTTATGCATGAACGCAATAAAATATATAAATAGACATAAACATAGAGATGCAGCAGAAATATTACTTCATTTCATTAATATCAAATAACAGAAATATGCTTACAGACGTAATGGAAATAAACTAGCTAGGGCGCTGGTAGGTTATCTTTGAGAAGAGATGTGGCAGCTACATGCCTCTGTACTGTGTTATAATGAGGCTCGAGGGCTTATTTATTATTGAGAAACAGTGGAAAACCCTAAACATCCAAAAACCTAACCCTAGGAGATGAGGCACCAAAACTATGGGCCCCATTTGGATAAATTGGTGTTTCAACTTCCCGAGGACGTAAATTTGGCATACCATATTCGTTTGACATGCACCATACCTCGTTAGAAATATATATTTGAGGAATAAAACTTTTTATGTGAGCAGCATCAGTCCATGGACCCATGTTTCTCTCGGTTTTCCCAAAAAACGTCGTTTAGGGCCTCAAAATAGCTCTGAAAGTTCAGGACCCGAAAAACTACTAAAAATAGTAAGTTGTGCTCAAACTGAAAAACTGAAAGAACTGATAGTGGGGGTTCAAATGGAATATGTGGGTGGCCACCAATATCTACCTCGATCATTAGGGCCCCAAAACAACTTCGGACATTCAGGACCCGAAAACCTGCTAAAAATAGTAAGTTGTGCTGAAACTGAAAGACTGAAAGAATTGATGGTGCGGGTCCAAATGGAATATGTGGGTGGCCACCAATATCCGACTGGATCACGGTCATGACATCTTCCTGTAGGTATCAACATCCTGCATACATGTTTTCACAACTCCCAAAGTTTCTAGAATTCTATCAGAGTCTTCATATATTTCCAAAATATAAATCTTCTTGGTCTGTTGGATGTTGATTGCCTTTACTATGGTTACATATCTTAAGATATCTTCCTTCCTTGCTTCACACATTCCATTCCTAGGAGATTCCAATCAGAGTTCTTTAATTGTAGTCAAACACCTCATAATCCATATGAGGACATATTATGTTGATTTCATCTAGTGTGAACCATGACTTCTGGCAACCTTTCATAGGAAGAGATTCCTTTCCTTTGATAATGCTTCTCAGGATAGAAGTAGTGATACATGTTACTTTCAACCATACGACATGACATTATAATATTAAATACAAGCATACATACCTCATTTATCTTTAGGTCATTTAGGATACTTTCAACAACTTCCTTGATTGAGAAGATATTCAACCCTTTGATCCGCTTCATCTCTTATGTCATCATATCATCATCCCATGAACTCCACAAGTTGGAGTTCACAATGAAACACTTGCTTCCGTTATGAATCAGTTAACCCTTCTATAAGGATTCCATTAGAGAATCTTAAGGATCTTGCATATCCCTATCTGACAGATGTTTCATTTTGACTTGATGTATGGTGAGCCTTGTCTTAGATGACTTCTTCCTTCCAATGAGGTTCCCAAGAGCTATATCCTTCATATTTTACTGTCATAGATTTTGTTTTGTTTTTCCTTCATGAATTCCTATGGTGATGTCACGAGCTCTTATTTCTAATGCTTTCATGATGCCAAATTGCATCTTATTATTTATTATAGCCATATCCTATAAAATATTTAGGAGCTATGACAAGACCTTTTTTGAGGGATACTATCTTAATCATGGTAAATATCTTGCTCCCTCTTTCCTTGGACTTCTTTTCTTCAGCTTCCTCCATATTTCTGGTGATATGAGCTTCCTTTCTGTAATGTCCATAAATTTTCCATAGCATTGAATCTTAGCTATTCTTTTCTTTCATTTTTGAGGACCAACTTTTCTAAACTTCCCTTTCCTTCATTGAAATGTTTATTTCCTTTAACCCTCAATACTTTTTCCCTCAAATTCTCTTCTTCTACCTAGTAGTGAAACCACAATTTTTTGAATGAGGTAACCTTCTTATCCTCATGGAAATTTGTTACCTTGTTATTTAGAACTATTATGATTATCTCATCCCTGCAATTGAGATATTTATGAAGATATTCCTTCATCCTTTGATACCTTCAAATTTTGAGTATATCAGGTCTAAGTGATATGACCCACTTTATTACATCTCCAGATAATAGTTCTTCTATCTTATCATATATCTCTTTGGTGTCTCCATTCCTGCTATATAGGGATGCAGGGACCTTTGACTGATTTCATAAGAATCCTTCAAGCCCTTTGATCCCTTTCCATGTATTTAGATAATGCTTTACCTTCAGAGACTTTCCATGGATATGATCAATGACTTCACTTTCTTCGAGGACTATGTATATCTTTCTTTTTCCATGCAAGGCATTTCGATGACCCAACCATCTTATAGATATCCTTGCAAACACGAAGTCATTTTACCAAATTTTGATAATAGAATAAAAGAAACTTACTGGAAAAGTGAAGATGAAATCTCAACTTAATCACTAACATTGTTACCGATGAAATAGGTAACCTGACCTCAAAACGGGAACTCTAGCCCAAAAAGACTCAAAAAACATGAAAAAACACTTCAAAAACAAAAAAAGTGTATTCCAGAACGCACTTGGTTTTTTTTGAAGGTCAAATTTCAACATTTTATAAAATTATGCTAAAATCAAAATTGTTTCTTGAAAAAAGGATTGCAAAAACACCCTCAAAACAAAACCAGTTGATGCTGGAATTAAAAAAAAAAAATTTGTGTCATATTTTTGACATTTAAAAAAATAGAACTAACATTTTTTAATTTTTAAAATTCGAACATTAAAAATAAATTTAAAAAATAAAAACATCTTAAAGCTTAAAATTTAAAAATATATAGGAAAAAAAAAAATTAATTCAAACATTTAAAAAAACCTAAAATTTAAGAAAAAAATTAAAAAAATAAAAAATAAAAAAATTTGAAGATTAAAATTTCAAAATATATAGAAATAAAAAAATAAAAATAAAAACAAAATAAAAATATTAAATTTAAAAAAAAAAAGTTAAAAAAAGAAAGAAATTATAAAAAATAAAATATAGAAATTAAATTTAAAAAAGAAAAAGAAAATGTTTATTAAATTTAAAAAAATAAAAAATTAAATTTAAAGAAATATATTAAATTTTAATAAATTTAAAACCTTAAAATAAAAATTAAAAATAAAAAAACATTATTGAAATTAAAAATAAAAAAATGAAAAATTAATTAAAAACAAAAAATGAGAAATAAAATACAATAAAAATATTAAATTAAAAAAAAATATGTATTAAAAAAACAAATAGATTTTAAAAAATAAATTAAATTTAAATTATAAAAAATATATATATATATATATATATATATATATATATATATATATATATATATATATATATATATATATATATATATATTTAAATTAAAAATATATATATTAGATTTTATTAAATTTAAAAAAAATGTTAATATTAAAATAACAAATTAAATTTAAAAAAAAAAATTAAATTTTAATAAATAAATGACTAAACAAATAAATTTTGAAATAAAAAATAAATTTTAAATATAAAGAAAAAAAACATGGTTAGAATAAAAAGTTAAAATTTTTTTAAAATCAATTAAAATTGAAAAATTGTAAAAAAATATATTAAATTAAAAATAAAATAAAAAATAAATTAATTTGAAAATATTAAGTTTAATTAAAAAAAAAATCTAATTTTAAATACACAATTTTAATTAAAATAAAAAAAATATAAAAATTTTATGTAATTAAAAAATTAATATTAAAAAAAAAATTAAATTAAAAAAAATTAAAAAAAATACAAAATTTCCTAAATTTAAAAAAATTAAATGAAAAAACTAAACATAAAATTTAATAATAATAAAAAATTAAAAAAATTAAAAAAAAATCATTTAAATAAAAAAAAATACAAAATTTAATAAAAATTATTAACAAAATTTAGAAAAAAAAAATTAAAAACAAAAAAATGAATAAAATTAAAAAAAAAACAAAAAGATTAAAAAAAATTAAATTTCAAATATAAAAATTAAATTTAAAAAAATAAAAAATTTTAAATTTTTTGAATTTAAAAAAAAAATCAAATTAAAAAAAAAATATTAAAAGTTAAAAAAATAAAAAAAATAAAAAAAAGAATTTTTTGATTGTGGTGGTGTCGCCAATCGGCCTCTCGCCTAAGTGCGGCGGTGGCTGACCGCTGGGCGGAAGGTCGATTCCGAGAATCGGCCTCCCGCAACGGGAGGCTGATTCCGGGAATTGCCCTCTCGCGGCGTGGGAGGCCGATTCCGAGAATTGCCCTCCTGCGGCGCGGGAGGGCGATTCCGGGAATCGGCCTCCCGCCCAGGTGGCAACGATGGGAGGCCAATTCCCGGAATCGACCTCCTGCGGCGGGAGGGTGATTCCCGGAATCGGCCTCCCACCCAGGTGGCAGCGGAGGCCAGCCGCTGGGCAGGCGGGGGGCTGCATGCAGCCTCCCCGCCCGCCCAGTAATCGGCCTCTGCCGCCACCTGGGCGAGAGGCCGATTGGCGGCGTCACCACGATCAAAAAATTCTTTTTTTTTATTGTTTTTAATTTTTCATATATATATATATATATATATATATATATTTTTTTTTTTTTTTTTAAATTTGATTTTTTATTTTTTAAAATTTTTATTTATTTATTTATTTTTTTTAATTCAAAAAATTAAATTAATTAAATTAATTAATTAATTAATTTATTTATTTTTAAATTAAATTCGAATTTTTTATTTTAAATTTAATTTGTTTTAATTTTTTTGTTTTGTTTTTGTTTTTTTAATTTAATATTTTAGATTAATTATTTTTTAAAATTTAAATTTTATTTATTAAATTTATTAAATTTTAATTTAATTATTTTTTTTTTAAATCTTTTAGTTTATTTAGTTTTTCATTTTTAAAATTTATAAATTGTTTCAGTTAAAAAAACATTAAATTTATGGATATTTGTTTTTTAATTATTTGCAATGGTTTTTTTCATTTTTTTGTTATATATATATATATATATATATATATATATATATATATATATATATATATATATATATAATTTTCTTTTTCAATTTTAATTTTAATTAATTAAATTTTTTTTGTGTTAATTTTAAAATTGGTATTTTTTTTCTTCTTCTTATTATTTTTTTAATTTAAATTTTTAAATTTAATTTTTTCTTTTTTGTATTTTATTTTTTTTAATCTAAATTTTAATTTTGTAATTTTAATTATTTTTAAATTTTCTATTATTTTTTTTTTCTAGGTAAAGTTAAATCTATTAGTGAAACATAATATACAACAAGTACATGGCCTTCAGAGGCAATCAGCCAGCAAAATAACAGTAAGTGAACCACCCTCGAGGGGAAACCGACCCGAATATCGTTTGAGTGCTGCCTCTACCGAGGAAACCAGCCTTAACATACAAAAATTAGACAAGAACCGACCCGACAGAAGTTCTAAAACTGCCTCGATAGAGGCCTTAAGCATAGGCATATCAAAACCTGTAGTGATCAGAAACAACAAAAATTCATAGAGACTAAGCAGAATTACATGAACCAGGACGGAGACGTTAGAGACCATAGTCGACTGAGGGCGATTCTTCTTCAATTCTACACCATCCAACCTCCTTGTCGTTGTGGCTCGGACCGCTTGGGAGTGCATCTGCGCCAGTCTCACGCTCTGCAACCTGCAATCCAACTTCCTGATGAACATTCGAACTGCTGTCCTTAGCTTTGTGGGAGGAACCTTTGCCCACGGCCTGAGGGGCATGCGAGGTAGACGGGGGTGCTTGCAGATTGATTGGGAGCATCGTCGCGGGGGGGGGGGGGGGTCCGGAAGGGCTTCAGGGATTTATTTGAAAGACACCATGACAGAAGCAATAACCAGGGGTCGATTGGAATCGCAGCGATAATGAAAGATTGCAGTGGAGGGGCTATGAAGTGTGGCAGAGACGGTTGGACGTGGAGCCAGAGGCGGCCTTGAGACAGCAGAACCTCGCGGAAGGGAAGAGGTGGAGCGGCTTCCACGACCTCTTCCACAATGATTACGCGCAGGGGGGGAGCGGCTACGGAGGCTATCCGAGGAGGACGACGGAGAATTGATGGAAAGAGAGTGGTGTCTGCTGGTGTCATGGCCCCTGGAGCTACCGCGATGACATCGCAATCTATGCCGAAGCCTGGGCATGGTGTCACAGTGGCGAGGAGAAGGAAATGGACAGACAGAAGACAACAGAGGGAGGGCAGGAGCACAGAGACCAGGCGAGGAAACTAAAAGAAGGGGGCGAAAGGGACAGTGAGAAAAATGTAAGCTAGGAAGTAAGTCAAAACAACAACCCAAATGGCATCTTCGACCCACAGAGGTGTGTCTGATTGACAATTCGGCGTCCTGAGAGCACCGGGAAGCCACGGGCTGGAAGAGCATCGGCATGAAGACCTCCGAACTGCAATTAGACCATACCAGGAGCCCAAACACCAAATAGCAGAATGGGGACGATGAGCCGATCGGAGGAAAGTTAAGAGGCTGGACATCTTGGCTTCCACACCGGCATTAATGCCGCGTAAGGTGACGGCGTCGGGAGAGGCGCGCATCAGATGATCATAAATGGTGCATAAATGTTTCCTGCAGGTGGCCAAGTGGGCATGCCACGCACTACCTCACGCATTCACGCCCATAAACCCAGACTTAAGCACCCGCATCCGGGTTTAAATTTTCTATTATGATTATTATTATTATTATTATTATTTTAATTATATGGTTTTTTTTAATAACTTAGAAAAAAATGTTTTCGATGTTTTTTATTTTTATTTTTTATTTTTTTGGTTAATTTTTGTTTTTTTTCTTTAAATTATGTGTTTTTTTTTTCAAATTTTGTCATTTCTTTTGATATAATTTTCGAATATTTTTGTTATTTTTGTTTTATTTATTTATTTTTTTTAAATTTTTTTATTTTTACGAGTTGATTTTTTTATTTTTAAACATTTTTATTGTTTTTATATACATTTTTTTATCTAAGTTTTGTGTTTTATTACCAACATGAAAATCACCACTCTTAAAAAAAAAGGTTGATGCTGCATCAATACGTTTCAAAATTAGCATGAAAATCACCGCTCTAAAAAAAAAGGTTCATGCTGCATCAATACGTTTCAAAATTAGCATGAAAATCACTAACATTTTAAAACAAATATTCATACTTCATAAATAAAAATATTAGAGTGTCAAAAATGTGCTCAATAAAAAAAAGGTGATTCTGCATCACCACTTTTGAAAATCGGGTGGTTTTTATGCTACCAAAAAAAAGTAGGTAACAGTGCAGTTACCTATTTCATCGGTAACAGTGTTCACTTTGATGGTGGTTGGAGAAGATGTATTAGTGCTCCATTTTGGATGATCTTCTTCCAAATGAAAAAAACCTTTCTTCAATACAGGAGATTGCTCCTTTATGATGACAACACCTTTTGATCGAACTCACTGCTTCCTTGGATGATCTTCTTCAAGAAAAAGGAGAGGATCCTTGCTTCATTGAGAGGAAATTTGCCTTATAGTTTTGAAGACGTTGATAATTTCTTTTCGCTTTCTAGATGCTTCAATTAGAATGAGTGCAGATCAGAATTTCGACTTTCTCCAAGATGATGTGATCTTAATCTTTAAAGTCCTTCGAGCTCCCTTTCCTAGTAGATGACTTGATAAGGGTCTTGGTCTTTTGATGATGACTAGAGGATTCAAGAGTTTTGATATTGTAGACTGCTTCTTTAATCTAGGGTTTTATTCTTTAATGCAGATCTTGATCTTTGATAACGTTTAACTTGCTTAGATGGCTTTCTTCGATCCTTGAGTGTCTCTTCGATTAGATTCCCTTCCATTGACTTTAGTACCTTAGCTCTAAAACCATGTTGAGAAATCTAGGGCATTAGCTTTAGGTGATTTCTCTTTTATTAGTAATTGTTTGTGAATGGTTTTTACTTATTTAGATTACGCTCTTATTCTTCTTAGTTTATTAGTATTCTTCTTCATCAAACAGTAACCAATACATGACCATAAAAATCCAAGAGACACAACATGCAGACTATGAGCTAGGGCCAAAACCTCTCACTCTTTGAGAGGAAAACCCACACAATTTCTTCTTATAGATATTTCAGTTTACGAATACCAAGAACAAGACCCTTAACCTATTAGCTGCTTCCAAGACCAAGACACTAGCTCTCTTGAATGTCTTCTCCTTCCTCCTTTCAGTTCCTCATATGCACTGAGTTCATCTCCTTTGTTGTCACACTTGAGATGGAACTGAATTTATTGAGGCAACAATGAGTTCTTGTAGCACCGAGTTCATGTATCATAGCACCAAGAATAGATACATCATAACACAACATAACACCGAGAATAGTATCATGTCACAACATCATGTTTTAGCATCATATCATCGAGTTAATATACCACTGTCACATCACCGATCACAAGGATCATTGTATCATATAACCCGCCATCATACCACCGAGCCATTGCACCATAGCAATTTCACCAAGCCTCTGTACTACTCTACCTTCATCGAGCCCTGTAATCTGAACCTTAATTATAGAGAGAAGTCCAATTTTTTTTGTGTGAAATGTGAAACTTCAACTGCGTATTTATAGTGGTCCTTCACAGAATGAGCCGACATGAGCCATGTGAATCGTTGACTCCATAAGGTAAGGCTGACATGATCTTTACCTCATCTTGAAGCCGACTTGAAGGATGAGAGCTAGTGCTTGTCGTTGGAGAGCTTTATAATCATATATACCTTTGACAAACGCCCAAGAAGGACTATTCCATACTTGACATTAATTTTTTTGACTTTACTGACAAATCCTATGGCTCTCAATGGGAGCCATCTAAATAAAATCACTTTCTCATGAAACTCATGAAGCAAGGTTCACAATAATAATTTTATTTACTTCATTACATCATTTACAAAGGTCACAATTATATGTCATTATGAAGACCGAACCTAGTTTGAGCCTCCATGCTAAATCTCAAAGCCGCGAGGAATATTGGTAATTTTGAAAAAATATAATGGTTCTATACTTGATCACAACTTTTTTTTAATAGAACTCACATACCTATTTCTTTGAAAAAAAAATATAACTATGTTAAATTGATGTTTGAGACTCCTTGCTTGTGGGACAAAAGACTTTCTTCTACTGAGCAATTTGGCTAAAGGTGTACATATTTTTTGTATTATGTCCTATTTGTATTTGAATATGTAATTTAGTAGAAATAAACACATAGTTTTAGCCATTTAAATTATCCTTAATTTTGAAAAAAAATCCCATAAAAATCTTTATTTTGCATATGACCAACATATATGTTTTGATTCTCAAAAGATGCTCAAAATCATTAGAACAAAAAAATATTTATCTTAGTTAAAGTAATTGAACCAAACTCATCATATCACTTATAGAAATTGAATATAAATAGAAAATATAATTTTTTTTTTCTAACCATTCAAAATGCACCTCATTAACAATTTTAAAATTATAAATTACCAAATACTCAAAAACTTATTTTTTTTTTTAATAATTCACTTATAAATAAAAATAAAAAAAAAACAAAACACATGAACAGAATAATATTAAAATGTTAACTAAACTTGTAATACATTAATAAACCTTTAAACCAATAATAACTTACTCACTTTTTATCAACGAGTAATAACACTCACTTTTTATCAACGAGTAACCTTTTATAGTTAAAATATTATGTTTAAAAAGTTAACTACAATGGATGTATTAATGTAGAATGTAAAATGAAGTGAAATTTTTAAATTGCATAAAACTTACAAAAACTTTCTAACTCTAAGTAAAACTTTACCAAATCTTATTTAAATACCATGTCAAAAATGAATAATTAACTATATCCTTGACCATATATAGCCTAGGTAGGACTAAAAGGAACTTATGACATATAATACCCCATTAATCCGTATATAATGGTGTCATTGTAAAGCTGGAGAAAACGAAACAACTGTGATTATGAAATATTTGGATTACTTTTTACCTGGGAACAATCTTCAGACTTCGAAAGTTGCTGAAGCCTTTTCAGTTTGTTTCGAAACTCGACGAGCTTAGAAAAATGTTGATGCAATTTCATCTTTTCATCTTCCTCTGGAATCCCTTTAATGGTTTCTTTGAGAGTCTCAACCATCCATCTGTCGGTTGTTCGGTTCTGCATCTCATCCAAAAGATGAATAAAAGGCCACAAATTCATGAATAAACAATATACATCTTTAAAAATTAACATATTATTTATTTTTATCTTTCAAAAATTTTAAAAAATGAATTGAATGAATCAAAGCTGCAAATTTTTTTTATTAAAGCTTTCTTACAAAGATACTTTTGTTTACTCATCTCCAACATTAATTTTTCATGTCTATAAAAGTGATTCAAAAATAATGAAACACAAAATGCATCAAATTTATTAATATTGTACCGTAAGAAAATATAGTAAAATCTATTGAAATGAATAACAAAACTCCAAATTTGAAGTTCAATGTAAAGAATAAGATTAGATATTAAAAATAGGTTTCAAGTGATCTCCACATACCATGAAATTTATGTTTCAATAGCTATTCTTATAAGATCCAAAGTTATTTAACAATAAGTATGCGTGCATACAATTTGAATGAGCCTAATGGTTAAGAGCACGAGTTTCCTTCTAAGAGATCACATGTTCAAAACAAGAGGGGATAGAGTATATATGCCTTTGTAAACTTACCAGTTAAATCAGATGGATCCTTTGTCCCACAAAAAAGGGGTGTCATACACCAATTTAGTGTTGCTATCGTTTAAAAAAAACTTATTTAACTGCAACATTTTAATATGAAATTTTAACATTAATTATAACTTTTCAATATAAAAATTTTATAATTTTGGTTTTTAATATGAAACTTTTCATCAATATTTTAATTAAAAAAATTTATAATTTTTAAACAAAACTTCCAGTATAGAAATTTTATAATCTTTTTAATATAGATTTTTTTTTTTTTTTTTTTAATAATTTCCTAATAAAAAAAACTTAATATTACTCAAGTGAAACTTTTTAAGATAGATTTTTTTTTTTTTTTTAACCTAAATACTACTTTTTAAGATAGAAATTTTTTAATTTTTTAACCTAAATACTATAGTTTTCATAATTTTTAATAAATCTCAAATTTGTGGTAAGAAAATCTATGTGTGTAGTATTAAGTTGAACCAAACTCTATGGGTGAAGTTTCAAAATTTTTTGGCCTGAATTGTCTTTAAGATGTCTTAAAACTGTTTTACATATAATTTAGAGGTATCTTACAAGAATGAAAGCATATCTTTTTATAGAAAATTAGTTAATAATTATGATGAGTCAATCTGCATTGACTAATAACAACAAGAAATAATTATCATATACAAAATTATAATAAAATTTCCCACTATAAAATTTATATATATATATATATATAATTATAATCCAGATTGATCTGATTAGTAATACACCATGCAAGTTGAGGTTTCAATCACTGACATTGTCTGATATCATTACGAAATGGCGACAAGCAAGATAAAAGCAATCACATCAAAAGAAAGGTTATACTTTCTATAACAATTAAAGTGGCATACATTGGGATATATATCTAGATTTAAAACAGGAGACTGAAATTTACAGATATATTGGATATATATAATTAGTCTTAAAAGTATAAGTTGGAATATATACATGGTATATCGAATTTTGTTGTAACATTGATAATTTAGAGTTAGGATTAAGCATATATAAGTTTTTTTCAATTATAAATCTGTCGGGAAATCACATAAGGAATATTTGGAAGACGCATTTCGAACTACCAACTGTAGTTCATCATCCAAATATTCCTTATGTGATTTCTCGGAAGATTTATAATTGAAATGTTATGGATCACAAAAGCTTGCACTCTCAACATATATAAGTTTTTTATCCCGAGGGTATACTATGTAATATGACAGTATGATATTATCATATAATATTATTTAGGATGGTTATAATTTTTAAAAGTAGTTAAAATATACATGTTTTTAAATAAATTAAAATATTTATTAAATATATAAAGTTTGATTTCTTTTGTAATTTTAAAAATATAAAAATAAAATATATTTATTTTTTAATTTTAATTTTAAATATTTAAATAATTAAAAAATATATATTTGTAAATAAAATTTTAATTTATATAAAATCTATTTTTTTTAATAAATTTTTTGCTTTTTTATAAAATATTTGTTAAAATGTAATTTAAAATTTTCGGTAAAAAATAAATTTAGTGGTTAAACATATAATTGAGATCAATCATATTCAATGGACGTAATAGGTGAATTTCGATATCACTGATTAGTAATGGACGTGTTTTGTTATTTGTAATTCAATGTTGGGCGATGGAGAATCCAATTTTGTCCGAGTTTTTTTTTTTTTTTTTAAATAACTTAGTTCCCTAACTTAGTGATTGGATTAAAAAAGAAAAACATTATTGTGAAAAAGTACAGAGAACTTGTTAAATCTTGACATGATGTATAAAAAGTGTTTCTTACAAGTTTGTTGAATGAATTTGGTTGCATGTTATGTTCTATTTTTTTTAAACAAAGTCGGTTAGTGTGATATCTATTCCAAAAAGAAAAGGAGCAAGCTCCCATTATAGGGAGGGTTTAAAGAGAAGCATGCTTAAGGAGATAAGAGCGGAAGCGCAGTCCCGGTTACCTAAAGCCTTGTTTCCAAAACTTCTGGAATTTCTTACTACGTTTTTAGCATACTGCCTTACAAACTGAAAAAGCAGAGAGACAAATTTACATAACATAATGGAAAAGGATTATTATATGCCAACTGAAGATCCTTCTTTGTATTCCGAGGTCTACTAGATATTGATCAGAGCATTTGTTGTTGTGTTGTGCCCTTGTTGTGACCTTGTTGTTCCTTTGTTGTGCCCTTGCCGTTCCTTTGTTGTGCCCCTATTGTGCCATTTCTGTTCCTTTTTTGTGCCCTTGTTGTGCCCTTGCTGAGTCCTTTGTTTAACGCCTTGATGATTAGAGCATTTGTAGGTAGAAACTATTTCTTCCTTTTGTATGGCTAGGTGAAGGACTATACCGAGACTGCATAGTTGCACTGTTGATTGGAGGATCTTGCAACTTTTGAGGAGAACAACTCTGAATTCAACATAATTAAGGGTGACAGTGGGGGAGGCTTTGGAAAGAGATCTACAGGGCTGCGTAGAGGGACAACTTAGCTGAGAGAGATGTTGTTGAATGCCGCTATGCTCTGTTGAGTGCCAGGAGTTCTTTGAGTCCATAGGAGTGTGAAATGTTGAAGAGGAATATCTGGATTGATACGAAGTGCTTTGATATAAGATTTGGAGAGGAACTAATGTGACACAGAGAGCGTTGCATGCTAAAACAGTTAGTGCAAACGAGAGATGATGGTCAATGGACATAGAGGAGGAGATCGGAGAGGGGGAGAGCTTCCAGGCAGCAAAGCACGAGGGGGAAGAAATGAATGAGGGGCAGGGATGGTGAAGTGGAATAGAGGAAGCACGTAGCTTGATGATTGCAGGAAAACGAGGCTATGGGACATGAGGGCAAAGGCCAAGTCTAAGGAATCTATGGGCGCAAGTGCGGTCGGGGATTTCCGGTGAATTGAGGAGGGCACCACAATGGTTATTATTTAAAGACACGGAGCCTGTTGATTGGAGAGTCACGGGAAGGAGGAGAGCTGAGATAAGAATCCAAGAATGATCAGTTTGGATCTTGTTGGTGCAATAAAATATTCGGTTTCCAGGCTTGTTAAGGGTGTTGCTAATTTTGAGAGGGATTCATTCATGCATGCTTGATTTCTGATAGATTTTCTTAATCATGGGATTGGTATTTTAACAAGATCTCTGTGAATATTGACTTGTCCCATTGCTCTATCAACTGCCTTGTTTGCATGACTGTCTGCATTTTTATTATTATTCCTTAAGATGTGATAATAGGTAATTCTCCCAATCTGCTTTGCATATTGATGATCCTTTCTAGAATATGGCGTAGGGCTGCGTTTTTTAAAATATTTCCATTGACCATTGCCTGCATAATGATTGATGCGTATCCAAAGATTATTGGGTTCATTATCCTTCTTTGACCCCAAGGAGAAGGCCATAAGCTTTTGTTCTAGTGTTAGACAGTTTCTAACCCCCAATCATACGATATGGTGTTTCTCTTATCGCTGGTGAGTATAATTCCTCTGGCCCCTACTTTTCTAGGATTTATTTTTGAAGCCCCATCGAAGAAGAGGCATGGTTTGTTGATTGAGCTAATCCAATTCTGGAATTCTTCTTCTGTCAACCTTAATTTCCACTTTGATTTTCCATTTCTAGGCATGGGCATTGTTGCAAAATTGGGCCTGCTACTTGCAAACCTTTCCCACTCTCTTTCTTCTACTTGAAGTTGCACCTAATCAATTACTTCTGTTCCTTTAGTAGAATAGAATTTAGAGACTTGCCCCCATGTTTTGGATATTACCCTTTCCACTGTTGGCTTTTTATTCTTGAAATTATTGTTGTTTCCGGCTAACCATATCTGCCAGCATAAAAATGAGGGAATGTTGGTCTAGTACCTTTGCACAATGCTTTTATTCTTGAGAGAGAATGGATAATTATTTTCAGTTAGTTAGAAATTCATTGAGTCAGGTGGTGTAATTTATATTTGCTTCTAATGTAGAGACCACACCCTTCCAACATTCTTTAGTGAAGTTACATTCTATGAACACATGTTGAATGTTTTCCTCCTTCTGTAGACACAATGGGCACTGAGAAGGCCCATAATTTCCTCTTTTTTTCAAGTTCTCTGTAGTGAGGAATTTTCTATTTAGAAGGTTCCAGGTGAATATTTTAATTTTAGGTAAGCTTTCAAATTTCCAAGCAAGTTTCGAGAGGTGCCAATCTTGCTACTCTTATTGTTCTTGAAGCACTACATATCCCGATTTGACAGTATATTCCCCTCTTGTAGGAGTCCAAATGTGTGCATCCTGATTCCTTCGCTCCAGTGGGGCTAAGCCTTTTAGCAAGGAAGTCAGAGTATCCCATTGATTTTTTCATTCATATGGTAGATTAGGTGTTTTCCATTGTTTTTAGATTCCATCAAAGACCCACTGTGATATTTTTCCCAAGTTGAAGAGGCCCTTTGAAGTCATCCAGTTCCTCAGTCTTAAAATTTCTTGGCTGTTACATAATGGCTCACTTCCCATTATGTTTTCCGTCCACAAATTGATGTTTATGACAGTGCCCAACATTCTTGAATTTTTTTTTTATCAGCGATATCACCTTGACAACGAGCTTCCAGATTTGAGTACAAGGTTTAAGAGGTGCATTCATGTCCAAGATAGAGATCCTTGGATCTCTTAAGTATTTTGACTCTAAAGCATGCTTCCACCAACTTCTTTCCCCAGTAATGAATCTCCAAGCAATCATCGATCCAAGTGCCATATTCATCAAACCATGTATTATGACAAAGAGACCTCCATTTTTATAATGCATTGTTACTTGAATCCATTTGATTAAACTGAATTTCTTGGTTTCTGTTTTGCCTCCTTTCCATAGAAATCCTCTAATTATATTTTCTATTTGCTTATGTATGTTTGTAGGGGCAAAGGTCATGAAAACTGAGAGAGGGGAAGGGAAGAGAGAATGGATTTAACGAGGATCATAAAGGGAAAATGAAATCGGTTTGTGGTATTCTTCTACTTGATGCATGTGTTGACAACATCAAAGGGCACTTGAAAAAAAAAAAACTCCGTAGGAGTGATTTTAGTTTCTAGGTGGCGTAACCCTATAGAGAAATTCAATTACCTAGGTGTATCACTTGGCAAGTAAGTTGAACTGATTCGATATACTAGCATGAGAAATGAAGGGAGCATCAAGTCAAGATTAACTTGAAGTCACATTATAATACAATTTGACACCACAAGAACAACGCCAAATGAGTTGGTGTGTGTAAAGGATAACTTGGCGAAACCACCAAGTGGAACCCTGAAGGAGGAACCTTGATAGAGGAAACCATACCCGTGTTGTTAAAATCAATACTCCCCCCCATGCAATCCACAAGAGTTATGGATTTGGCACTAAAATATTTTGTCGTTGGATCACTTGGGTGGAACCTTGCAAGGAAACTGTGATTGTGGCCCTTGGGCACTCGACATTCGTCATCAATTTGGTGACTCACATCATGGTCATTGATTTGGTATTTATTTTAAAGGTATGTTCTCCAAATCGATCCACTATATATTAATATATAATTATATTTTAGTAATAATATTATTAAACGTTATAAAATTAAATAAATTATAAGTTATAAAATTATAACATTATATTTGTTTATTATATATTATATAGTTTGTTAGCCACCTATAAATTCTGTCATACTCAATGGTGGCTAAGCTTGCCTTTTAAAACTTCAAGAGATAGTTCTCTTTGAAAAATTATCATCTTTTGAAGTTTTTATGATGATTATTAACCTTTGAGTTAATCTTCACTGTTGTTTCAATATTATCCCTAAAGTACCTGTTGTTCACCAAGAGAAAACTGCTTATAAAACTCCATTTCTCACCATTTACCTCTCCATTCAATCCCACAAACTCTCCATTTTCATCCATACTTCCCACATAAAATCCCTCAAAAACACCTTCATCTAACCCTCAAACATCCTAAGCCTCTTTAAAACCTTATATTCTACCTTATTTGGTTTTAAAAAACCCTTTATTTCACCTATCGAAAACCTATTTTGGTCTTGAAAATCCCTATTTTTGGCCTAAAAACACCCTTCCACGCTCTAAGCGTCTTAAGCCCCTGAGGTCTTATTACCTTTAAGCCTTTTACTCATATAATCTAAGCCCCAAAATCAGGCGCTTAAGGCCTAAAACCATTTTCTGAACCCTTATTTCCTTCTATTTTTGTTTCCCCGACATTTTGATTTTAAATAAATATGGACCATTAATTCAAACAAGATCGACGATCATCAGGCCTCCTCTCCTCTACCTTGTGACCTCTCATCCCTTTTATCCTTTCAACATCATCTGCTCCTTCCTTTATTCTTGACTATTCATTCTTAGGATCCTACGATCGGGATTTAACCAGATAGTCTAAACATTCCCTTTGATAAATCACTTTGCCAAATAACTTTTTCCACTACGCGACAAAGTTGCTGACAAATCTTGTAGCCCCACTACTCCCCTCGTCTGCACAAATTTCCCGTCACATTCTTTCCACACCATTGGATCTGGGTCTTATGATCCAACACTTGACATTGCATATCGCAAAATTTTTGCACCCAAAGCTTAACGCCAAATTTTTTTGTGAAATAGGCGGTTTTCATTTTCCATGTGTTGACCGATGTATCATATCACATTTCTTTCAGGAATTACCACTTATCCCCCTAAATAAAATGCGAAAACCGCTGCCGGTTGTTCCTGAAACTGCTTCTTCCAAATTTGCGCCATATTTTAAATTTAAACCCTGGGTCTCTGTTTTGGCATAGAAACCTGTCCCCTATAGAAAATTTCTCCATCCTCATGGCTCTGAAACATTTCCACAAACCTTCCAAAGCAGTTTAAACCAATAAATCACAGGATTTAAATAACGTTTCTGTGTTTTTATGCAGGTTTAATGGAGTTCAAGATGAAACCCTCCCGCGGATGATTACAAAGTTATTGTCCAAGGATGACGATCCTTATGGCCTTTGGTCAAAATTAAATGGTTTTGAAATGATAAACTACATATTTTAAGAAATAAGATAAGTCATGATCATCGGCTTTCTAAACAAATTTCCCAGCGAACCCTCTGTGCACCTACAAAACAACAAACATAGTAAGAAGTCTGAGAATGATTAAGGATAAAGTCTCAGAGCCTTAATCAAGCATAAACACAGTTTTTAAAGGTAAATCAATGTTTAAGTGAAAGAAGAAAAAAACAACGAAGAGGCCTCCACTGCCACGTCAGAGGCTAAAATATCCTTTCAGCTACCAAAAGTGCCACCAACAGCCTCAACAAATCAAATAAAGGCATAGTTATTGCCAAGCTAGAAGATATTTTCCTAAGACAACTGAACAATTATTTCAAACTAAAGAATATATTTTAAAGTGTCAGTAAATTTATTGTAAGGATAAGAAGAGCCTTAAAGTCAATATTTTTACCCACTAAGCCTAAAAATCAGAAATAGAGTAAATGAAACAGAGTTTTAATTCAATGCATTCCTGCCTTATGCCTTTCATGGTTTTCAAGGCTAGGAGTTGCATTTAGTATATAATTAATTACACTTGAACCCTAGGAACTCTTCCACCTCCTCATTTTATTATAAAATCTCCTTGAGGAGCAGATTGTAAAGTTTTGGTTGGTTAATACTTGTAATACTGAAACTCTCTAGAATAATACATAGTTTGTTCAAAGTTGAAGAAGAAATTGAAGTCTTGGAAGCTTGATGATGTTTTGACATGCTTGTTCTTGAGAAGGCTCTATCATTGGATCCCTAAGCTTGGCTACTGGTTATGTGATGACCCCGTCTAAGTTGTCTTTCTGTTTTCATCATGTTTTCTGCAATTCTGCCTACGCAGGATGAGAATTTGACCAAAGAAAATGACTCTGCCAAGTACCTTAGACATGGCTATATTCCTGAGTTTTATGTTTTGTTAAGCTAAGGAATTTTAGAGTCTTTAATCATTCTCTTGAACCCTTATGCTTGTTGATTTCTCAAATAGTTCAAATAGTTGGTTCCAGCATGATTTATGGTTTTCCCTGCTTGTCTGCTGCCACTTGAAAACTGTTTTTGAAGTCTCCCTTTGAAGTATCATTGTTTATAGTTATCCAAGGAAGTTTGTTTTGATCATACCCTTTGTCCCTGCTTAATTTTTTTTTTTAAAGGTCTTTATAGTTGTGATCATAGATGTGTTAGGTGTTCCCTCTTCTATTACTGGAATTATCAGTGAATCTTTTATATTTTCTAAGTCCTTTGAAATAAAATCTTTGAGGAAATAGGATGTGCTCCCGAAACTTAGATTTCATTTTGAAGGTTGTCTTGAAATCATTATATATAAAAAATGGGGTTTGTAGAATTCTTGGTTAGACCTGTCTATCAAATACCTCTTTATTGTTCAAGTTATGTTTTTAAGTTCCCTTTGTTGAGAATTCAAACTCTCTTTCAAATCATTAATGTCCATCTCATTCACAAAACTAAAGGATCCTGTGGCCAAGTTAGATTTTCCCTTTGATATCCCACATCCATTGATGAGCTTGTCATAAACTTCTTCTTGACTCCATTGCCCAATGAACTTGAAACTTCTTCTTTCTATCTATACTACCTAGACCTTTCATGTTCTACTGTACCAATTAAACCAAACAAACAAACCAAACAAACACTTGCACTTAATAACTAGTCTAAAATCAATACTTAAAAGAAAACAAAACATATCTTTGCAAACAATTTGAGGGATCCGTCTCTGAGAACAAGAGGACTAGATCCTGGAACTCTAAAGATTGGTTCTGATGTTGCCTTGTCTTTTGGTTAGCCAATCTATCAAAACACACGACCCCAACATAGTTTAACTGTATAAACTATAATTTAAACTTAAAATTAAACATGTTACATACCTAAATTAGTGTGATTTGCCTCTTGATTTGTTGGTGGCTAGCCTTTTGAGTCGTTGGTGACTTGGAAAAAGTTAAAACTCAGAAGCGATGGTTGAAAACACTGAAAAGCAGCCCTAGCACTTCAGCTAGTGGCCTTAACAAAATTGTCCCAAATAGCAGTCCAAAAAAAGTTCAGCAAATCAGAATTGCTGAAAAGAATTCAATTGAAAAAACAGATGTAAATATGAAAAAATCAATAGTTCCTTTCAGCCTTGAGGGAGATATTGCAAAGATAAAAATTACCATACCTCTAGCTGAACTAGTAACCCAAGAAGTGTACAAAAACCAAGTTTTGAGAGCTTTGAACTTAGGAAGTGACACTGATACGTTAAACTTGATAGATGAAAAACCTGAGTTGTTGTTTGGTTCAGAAGTTGAAGGAAAATACTAGGAAGGAGTTGTCCCTCCCTTCTATGTCAGTTTGAATATACATGATAGGATATTACACAATGCCATGTTATACTCTGGAGCTTCACATAATCTTATGCCCAAAGTAGTAATGGAAAGCTTAGGCTTAGAAATTACTAAACCATACAAGGATTTGTATTCCTTCGATTCAAGTAGAGTCAAATGCTTGGGTTTAATCAAAGATTTATGTGTAAAATTATCTCAGATCCCTGCTAAGAGTCTATTAATGGACATAGTGGTAGCTGACATTCCCCCAAAATATGGCATGCTTTTATCAAGATTATGGGGAGCTAAACTTCAGGGGAGCCTTCAAATGGACATGTCTTATGCCACCATCCAAGTATTTAACCAAAACAGAAGATTATACAGGGAATCCCACATGAAATACATGGTGAGCAACATAGATAAACCAAACAACTCTCCAATATATTCCATTCAGTCAATTTTAGATTCCTTTATCTTGTACAATGAAGACGAAATCACTCAACAAGAAAAGGAAAACAAAGAAGAAATCAGTTTACCAGATAAAGTCAAAACTGCCCTCAACTCATATACAAAACATCAGCAATTCTCAGCAGCAAGAAAATGAAAATGAGACAGAAATACTTTGGATAATAAACTTTGATGGGTCTTGTAATAAGACAAGTGCAGGGGTAGATGTATGGATTCACAATACAAATCAGGGTTATTCATATAAATTAGACTTTCCATGCACCAATAACATTGCTGATTATGAATCCTTGCTTCTTGACTTGCAGGCGACTTAAACAAGTAGAAGCCCATAAAATATCAGTCCTAGGAGATTCTGAACTCATCATTAGACAAATCAAAGGAGAATATTCAGCTAAAAACCAAAGACTTAGAATATGGAAATGTTGCCCTTGATTTAATAAAGACCTTTGAAAAATATGAACTCATTTTCATTCCAAGAGCACAAAATCATCTAGCAAATGAGCTTGCCTTCAATGCCAGCAATTTCCAAGTACCTCAGATAAATGAACATCTTAACATAAAGGTCAAAAACAGGCCTGCAGTGCCTGACAATGAGGACCACTGGAAAGTGTTTGACACTGAAAAACACATAGATGATTTCCTAAAATCAGAAAATGATTTTGCCATACCAGTATTAGAAACCAGCCATGAAGAAAACTGTTTGGATAATGAACAAATCCCAGAAACAGAAATGACATATTCTGTTGATATAAATCACTGTGAGAATATTTTTGAAGCAGATTTAATTGACAACGTAGACCAGAAAGACTTGGAAGTTTTACAATGCAAGAATGATACAATTCCAAGAGGTCTCACACCTTTAGAACACCTTTTTCACTTTAATGATGTAGCCAAAGAACCAAGAATGGAGCCTATGGAAACAGATGTAGAAAAACATAACATAGGCAGCCTAGCAGAACCCAAGATGATCAAACTATCTAGCACACTCCCAGCTCATATAAAACTTCAATACATAGAGCTGTTCAAATAATTTAGAGATGTGTTTGCTTGGGGATACAAAGATCTGAAATCTTATGACACTAGCATCATTCAACACAAAATTTTTCTTAAGGAAAATCAGAAACCTTTCAAACAAAAACTAAGGATAATAAACCCTGTTTTATTACCTTTAGTCAAGAAAGAAATTGAAAATATGTATGATGTTGGGATTATAATATCCCTTAGATATTCAAAATGGGTGTCAAACCAGGTTTCTGTTAGGAAGAAGATAGGGGAAATCAAGCTTTGCATTAACTTTATAAATATAAATAGAGCCTCCCTGAAAGACAACTACCCCTTACCCAAGATGGACCATATACTTCAAAGGGTAGTTGGGTCAAAAAGAATATCACTGTTGGATGGTTTCTCAGGGTACAATCAGGTGTTAGTGCTCCAAAGTGATCAACACAAAACTACTTTTACTACACCTTGGGGCACCTTTATGTATGTCAAAATGCCATTTGGTTTGATGAATGCAGGGGCCACCTTCCAAAGGGCCATGGACATAGCCTTCTCAGAAGATATTGGCTATTTTATAATCATTTACCTTGATGACATAACCGTTTTCTCTAAAACTGATGAAGAACATTTGATTCACTTAAGAAAAGTTTTTGAGAAATGTAGGAAATTTGGCTTATCTTTGAACCCAAAAAAGACACTCTTTGGTATTCAAGAAGGTAAAATTCTTGGTCACATAATTTCAGAAGAGGGAATCAAAGTAGACCCTAAAAGGATTGATGGCATATTGAAAATCAGCCATCCAAGAAGCCTCAAAGAATTACAATCTTTCATTGGAAAGATTAATTTTTTGAGGAGGCTTATCCCCAACCTTGCTGAGCTATTAAGAAACATAACAAACATGCTTAAGAAAGAGGTAGGTGTGAAATGGACTACACAAGCTAAACAATCATTTGAACTAGTTAAACAAGCTCTTACTCAAACACCAGTCTTGATTAGTCCAGATTTCACCAAAGATTTTTATATCTTTTATTTTGCATCAGAACATACAATAGCTGCAGTATTACTTCAAAAGAATGATTTGGGACAAGAACAACCAATATCATTTTTTAGTAGGGCCTTAAGAGATGCTCCTCTCAAATATAACATCATGGAGAAGCAAGCCTTAGCATTAGTGAAAGCATTAAAAGACTTTAGAGTCTATATTTTACACTCTCACATAATTGCTTTTGTTCCACATACTGTTGTCAAGGATATTCTAAGTCAAGACCTTGATGGTAAAAGGGGAAAATGGATTGCTACTATTCTTAAATATGACTTAGAAATCAGGCCCACCAAACTAATTAAAGGACAAGGATTAGCAAAACTCATGGCTGAGTCAAACTTCCAAGCACTAGATATGAATATGGTAGATGTGTTGGAAGAAATGGAAGAATTCACTGCTCCTTTCATTGAAGAAACATTTTTGAATTCTCCTTGGTATGCTGACATCATTTATGTGATTTTATATCTAAATTCCCCTCCTTCTTTGTCTAAACTAAAGTTAGATTTTTGAAACAGAAGGCATTGAATTATTGCATATTAGATGGGGTATTATATTGGAAAAATGATGTTGGAATTTTTCTTAAATGTTTACTTGAGAATGATGCAGGAAAATTCATGCATGAGCTACATGAAGGAGAATGTGGAGGATACCTCTAATGGAAGACCACAGCAAAAAAAATCCTTAGATCTGGTTACTATTGGCCCACCCTTTTCCGATACACTCAAAATTTAGTCATGTCTTTCCATAAGTGTCAATTTTTTTAGGGCAAAAGAAAGCTCCTTCCCTTACCCTTACATCCCATCAGTGTTGAGGCACCCTTTCAACAATGGGGCTTGGACTTCAATTGGGGAAATTCACCCATCTTCATCAGCCCAGCATAAGTGGATCCTCACTGCCACTGATTATTTTACCAAGTGGACAGAAGCCATACCATCTAGGGATGCTACTGACTCTGTCATTATCAAGTTCCTTGAAACAAACATCCTATCCATATTTGGTTGTCCTAGAAAAATCATCACAGATAATGCTGCTGCCTCCAAGTCTAAAATAATCGTTGATTTTTGTTACAAATACCACATCACCTTGGGCCACTCTACTGCCTACTATCCCCAAGGAAATGGATTAGCTGAATCCTCCAACAAGAGCCTCATCAATATCATCAAAAAGCTATTGGATCAGAATCAGAAGTCATGGCACAGTAAGCTGGTTCATGCCTTATGGTCTGATAGATTAACTACTAAGAAGTCAATAAACATGTCCCCCTATCAGTTGGTTTATGGCATGGATGCAGTCTTCCCAACCTCATTGGGAGTTCCAATCATGAAACTCCTCCAAGAAGTGAAAACTGAAGAGAATGATATGCAGAGAAGAATCAACCAAACAATTCACTTACAATAGTCCAAAGAAGAAGTCTATGAAAGAACACAACTAGTCCAAGAAAATATCAAGAAACTATTTGGCAAAAGGACTAAGGCAAACAATTTCCAAGTTGGAAATGTGGTTCTCAAATGGGATTCAAGAAGGGAAGAAAAGGGAAAGCATGGAAAGTTTGAGAATCTGTGGAAATGACCCTATATTATTCATGCTGAAAGGGGTCATAATGCATTTTTCTTAAAAGAGTTGAGTGGAGAAGATCTATATGGAGGTCCTGTCAATGGCAGGATGCTCAAGCATTACTTCTGTAAAGAGTCATGAGTTTCAAAGCTTTTTACTTTCCATTGTAGATTATCATTGTTTGAACATTACATTCAAAGTTAGAAAAATAAAAATACAAAAACAATAGAAAAGAAAAGAGGGCAAATAAAAACAAGAAAGGTACAGCCCCATACCAAAAAAGAGAGACAAAGTCTGAAAGTGTGCAAGCTCAAATGCCACTCCTAAAAACACACTTCTAGTTAGTCATACAGCCTAATCATGACTAATTAGATTTTCAATTTACTGCTGATAGGTTAGTGAATTAGATAAGCCAAACAACACAATCTTGGCTTATCAATAAGGTAGTTTAGGATAGAAAAAAAAAGGTTCATACAAATCCAGTATCTGAACCTATGAATCTCAAAAGAAGAATGGGTCTAATTAGATTAAATTTTGAGCCAAAGATAGAAAACAAACTGGTTCCAATATGCTCAAAAGTTGAACCAGATGAGAGAGAAAATACAGCTCAAACAAATTCAAAATCAGAGCTAAACAGATAATGAAGGATGTTTTAGTTTCCAAATCTTAAGCCTTCACAATTTTATTTTACTTTTCTACAAATAAAATCTATGTGCAACTTGTTTTTATGCCATAGATCTACAGCAAGTTAAATTGTTTAATCTTGGCTTGGTTGTTTTTAAATTTCCTATTTTATAATTTAGAGAATAAAGTTCTGTCAAACAGTCTAATCCTGACAGATAGTAGTTATGTACAGAATTTATGAACTCAACTATTTAAACTGAGCTCATGGAGAAATAACAGTAGAAATAGATTAGTTTCCTGTTTTCAAAAGAATAAAATGTTTATGAAAATATTTTTCCAATCCAAATGCACTCTGAAAGAAGAAAAAATGTTAGGATCATTAGGAATGGGTAGGTAGAGATTTTGTTTTGGTAGAGTTCCATTGTTTTAGATTGTCGCAGATATTATCAAATCAAAGACAGGTCAGCTAAAGGAAAATAAAGTTGCCGCCCAATGGATTAAGGCACTGGTTTACTAAAAAGCCAGAGATCAATAGCTGAGGTTATGGACACCTAAAGAACCAGCTGTCCTCCCCAAGTGGAGCCACTGTTAGCCACCTGTAAATTCTGCCATACTCAATGGTGGCTAAGCTTTCCTTTTAAACCTTCAAGAGATAGTTCTCTTTGAAAACTTCTCATATTTTTAAATTTCTATGATGATTATTACCCTTTGAGTTAACATTCACTACTGTTTCATTATTATCCCTAAAGTACCTGCTGTTCACCAAGAGAAAATTGCTTATAAGACTCCATTTCTCACCATTTACCTCTCCATTCCAATCCCACAAACTCTCCATTTTTCATCCTTTCTTCCCTCACAAAATCTCCTCAAAAACACCTTCATCTAACCCTCAAAACATCCTAATCCTCTTTAAAACCTTATATTCTACCTTATTTGGTTTTAAAAAACCCTTTCTTTCACCTACTCCAACCCTTACTTGGTCTTTAAAAAATTCTTGTGTTTTTGGCCTAAAAACACCCTTTTTTCACTATAGGTTATTTAAGATTCCCCCAGGGCTTATCGCTTTAAACCCTACACCCCATATGGTCAAGCCCCGCAAAGGAGTGCTTAAGGCCTTCCAATATCTCCTTCAAACCCTTATTTCCTTCTATTTTTGTTTCCCCAAAATTTTGATTTTAAATAAATCTGGACCATTGATCCAAACAAGATCGACGGCCATCGGGCCTCCTTTCCTCTGCCTTTTTGCCTCTCATCCTTTTTCTCCTTTCAACGTTATTTACTCCTTCCTTTAATATTAACCGTTCATTCTTAAGATCCTATGATCGGGATTTAACCCGATAGTCTAAACTTTCCATTTGATAAATCACTCCGCCAAATAACTTTTCCCACTACGCGACAAAGTTGCTGACACATCCTGTGGCCCCACTACTCCCCTCATCCGCACAGCTTTTTCGTTGCATTATTTCCACACCATTGGATCTGGTCCTCTGATCCAATGGTTGACATTGCATATCGCAATTTTTTTGTGCCCAAATCTTAACGCCAATTTTTTTTGCAAAATAGGCGGTTTTCATTTTCCACGTGTCGACTGATGTATCGTATCGCATTTACTTTAGGCATTACTACTTACCCTCTAAATAAAATGTGAAAACCACTGCCGGTTTTTCCCAAAACCGCTTCTTCCCAATTCGCACCATATTTTAAATTTAAACCCTGGGTCTCTATTTTAGCATAGAAACCCATCCTCCGCTGCAAATTTCTCCATCCTCACAGCTCTAGAACATTTCCACAAACATTCAAAAATAGTTTAAACCAATAAATAGAAGGATTTAAATAACTTTTGTGTGTTTTTATGTAGGTTTAAAGGAGTTCAAGATAAAACCCTCCCGTAGATGATTATAGTGTTATTGGCCAAGGATGATGATCCTTATGGCCTTCGGTCCAAATTAAAGGGTTTTGAAATGATAAATTACATATTTTAAGAAGGCCAATAAGTCATGATCATCGGCTTTCTAAACAAATTTTCCAGCGAATCCTCTGCGCACCTGCAAAACAACAAACACAGTCAGCAGTCTGAGGATGATTAAGGATAAAGTCTTAGAGCCTGAATCAGGAATAAACACAGTGTTTAAGTGAAAGAAGACAAAAACAACGAAGAAGCCTCCACTGCCATATTAGAGGCTAAAATATCCTTTCAGCTACCAAAAGTGCCACCTGCAGCCTCAATAAATCAAATGAAGGCATAGTTATTGCCAAGTCAGAAGATATTTGCCTAAGATAGCTGAATAGTTATTTCAAACTAAAAAACATATTTTAAACTGTCAGTAAAGTTATTGTAAAAGATTAAAAGAGCCTTAAAGTCAATCTTTTTGCCCACCAAGCCTAAAAAGCAGAAATGGAATAAATGAAACAGAGTTGTAATTCAATGCATTCCTGCCTTATGCTTTGCATGATTTTCAAGGCTAGGAATTGCATTTAGTATAGAATTAATGATACTTGAACCCTAGAAACTCTTCCACCTCTTCATTTTCTTAAAAAATCTCCTTGAGGAGCACATTGTAAAGGGTTTGTTGGTCACTAGTTGTAACACTGAAACTCTTTGAAATAATACATAGTCTGTTGAAGTTGGAGAAGAAATTGAAGTCTTGGAAGCTTGATGATGTTTTAACATGATTGTTCTTGAGAAGGCTCTATCATTGGATCCCTGAGCTTGGCTATTGGTGATGTATTCTGAACTGTCTATTGTCTTTCCTGTTTTCATTATGTTTCATAAATTCTTACTACTGTAGGATGAAAATTTTAGGCTAAGAAATGACTCCTGGAAGCACCTTAGAACTTTTTAACCTTCACTGTTTTATGTTTTCTTCTGCTGAGGTATTTTAGAGTCTTTAATATTTCTTTTTAGTCCTCATGCTTGTTTATTTCTCTAATATTTCAAATAGTTGGTTCCAGCATGATTTATGGTTTTCCCTGCTTGTCTGCTGCCACTTGAAAACTGTTTTTGAAGTCTCCCTTTGAAGTACCATTGTTTATAGTTAGCCAAGGAGGTATGTTTTGATCATACCCTTTGTCCCTGCTTAAACAATTGTTTTAAAGGTCTTTATAGTTGTGATCATAGATGTGTTAGGTGTTCCCTCTTCTATGACTGTAATTATCAATGAGTCTTTTATGTTTTCTAAGTCCTTTGAAATAAAATCTTTGAGGAAATAGGATGTGCTCCTGAATCTTAGATTTCATTTTTAAATTTGTCTTGAAATCATTATATATAAAAAATGGGGTTTGTAGAATTCATGGTTAGCCTTGTCTATCAAATACCTCTTTATTGTTCAAGTTATGTTTTTAAGTTCCCTTTGTTGAGAATTCAAATTCTCTTTCAAATCATTAATGTCCATCTCATTCACAAAACTAAAGGATCCTATGGCCAAGTTAGATTTTCCCTTTGATATCCCATATCCATTGATGAGCTTGTCATAAATCTCTTCTTGACTCCATTGCCCAACGAACCTGACACTTCTTCTTTCTATCTATACTATCTAGACCTTTCATGTTCTACTGTACCAATTCAACCAAAAAAACAAACCAAACAAACACTTGCACTTAATAACTAGTCTAAAATCAATACTTAAAAGCAAACAAAACATATCTTTGCTGACAATTTGAGAGATCCGTCTCTGAGAACAGGAGGACTAGATCCTGAAACTCTAAAGATTGGTTCTGATGTTGCCTTGTCTTTTGGTTAGCCAATCTATCAAAACACAGGACCCCAACATAGTTTAACTATATAAACTGTAATTTAAACTTAAAATTAAACATGTTACATACCTAAATTAGTGTGATTTGCCTCTTGATTTGTTGGTGGCTAGCCTTTTGAGTCGTTGGTGACTTGGAAAAAGTTAAAACTCAGAAGCGATGGCTGACAACACTGAAAATGTAAACACCTTTTGTCATTGCTACAACACCCTCCAAATTTTACCTACATTCAAATTTTGGAGTCTCCCATTGATCATGTGAAATGTCATTTTAAGTTGTTAAATTTGTCTCATGCTTGTTCTCTATGCTTCTCTGATTTTTCAATTTTCTATCTAAAGAAATCCAAAGTGTCATATTTTGTTAGGGGAGGTGTCATCCTTTATGAAAGGAAGTTCTGACACACCTCTAAGAGACAACTCCAATGATTCTCTCGCATTAGTGGATCATATCTATCATAGAGACATGTGTTGGAAACATTCCTAGGGCATTGTGCACTTTCTCTTTCTAGTCGACACTTGTGTCATAAAGGGTTGCATTGTAAGTGTTGCACCTGGAGACAAGTATCACTTTATTGTCGTTTCAATCAATACATGTTTATTTTGGGCGGCGTGTATCATATTTTCATGTGATTAATTGTATATGTGTGTGTGATCATATCCAAGACTTATTATATGATTTTACTCTTACCCTCTTGCCTCACTGATATCACAATTAGTTAATTGTGGAGTTTTCTTTGTCCTCATAACCTATGCAACCAATGATCAAATTTCAGCCTCTAGCTACTACACATTGCACATTCCTAAGCCACCGTGATGAAGTCTCTATCCCCTAGAATTTTGCACTGCAAAATCTTAGAGGACAACCTCCTTCAAATGCGCATTGAGCAACTTTGAAGCTCATACACTCATCCTTGTTGGTGACAATGCACGATTTTGATCATACCTTCCTTTCCTTGTGCATTGCACACTTCTAGTGGAAAGTGGGTTCATTTTTGAACCCCTGCAGAAGCCAGCTATGTAATGCTTAGATCCCACCCTTCATTTATTATGCATTGAGCAGTCACAGTTCCCAAGAATGCCTCCTTGCCTTCTGAACTTTCCCAATATGCAATCCTTGACTTTCCTTCTTCATTTCCATTGTGCACTACACAATAATAGTGCCTAGACCATCACTCCCTACCTCCTAACACTGTGAATTGTGCCCAATAAGGTCTCTCTCTTCAACCCTTATGCATTGTCCCATAAAATTTAGCTTGTTGCATGAGAAATAAGGTAGACAAGGTGATTTTGGGACTGATGTTGTCTTGCCATGAATGAGATTTTATTACAGGTATTCTAACCCTAACATGGAAGATAATATTCAAAGGGATGTCAAGGATAGGTTAAAATAACACACTTGTGAAGACAAAGCACAAAGAGAACACCATACAAAGAGATAATGGAACTATTCAAACTACAACATATAGATAACAACTCAAGAAGACTTGGAAGACTCTGATACTATAACCAGAGCCTTTGTAGGGTGAAGAGGGAGTACAAGAAGGACCTATTATGAAGAGTTGAAGGCATAGAAACAAAGAGAAGAACTTGGCATTGATACACTATAGTGGAGTCTTAAGTCACAGTCACCAAATTATGGTTTCTCAAAGTATCATCATGAAGTATTATGTTGTTTATGTATTTTTCGACAATTTGTGGAATGTAATTTTGTATTTCCAAAAATGAGAAAATTAAAAACGTGTGGAAGCCCAACAGTTACACATGTAATGTGGAAAGTCACATGGGAGATCAAGAGTCACGAGGAAGGTCAACAATCACATGGAAGGTGGAGAGTCACCTCATTTGTTATAAATACCCCCTCATAGCTCAAATAAATGGTTTGCCAAGTTAGGAATAAGAGAAAAGATCATCCTTTTGAGGAGTAAGTGGTGGCTTAATGTTCAACTATTGGAGCAAGTGATGTATCATTGTAATTGTGTATCTTGGAACTTTCACTTAATGATTTGAAGCTCTTAGAGTTGGCGCACTTTCATGCATATGTTGTGAATGTTGTAAGACTATTCTTTCATTGTTTACGGTGTGTGTTTGAGTTTATATATATGCTAATGAACACGAACTATTTTGTTGGCTTTAGTACACACTTTTGAATTGTGTGTCTTTTGTTTTCATGATTGTTGTGTCTTTGTGAACTATTTTGCAAGATAATAAATGATTTTTTAGATGTATGTGTGCATTTATAAAGTTATATTTCATATCCATGCTATAGCAAAGTTAATTATCGACGGGTTTGGAACCAACCAATGTGGGTCATCATCAAAACAATTTAGATGAAGAGAAATTGGTCTAACAAAAAAGAGAAAAAAACTAGATAAAAAATCAAATAAATTAGCCATTAAAAATAATAATAAAAAGAAAAAATAAGAAATAAATAAAAAATAAGAAATAAGAAATATTTAAAAAACAAGAAAATTAATAAAAATAAATAATCATACCTATTAAATAAATAACTAAAAATAATAAACAATGCTTCTTTATAATTTATAATTAAAAAATAAATAAATAATAATAAAATTATAATAAATAAACTTTATATATATCAATAGAAATATTATACAGTAGAGAGTAAGGATAAAAATATAAATAATAGTAATCTAATAAATAAATGTAATTAAATAAAAAGTTTATATAATAAAAAAATTATGTGCTAAAGATAAAAATAAAGATATAAGATATAAGAATGAATCAATATAAATATTATTATTAATAAAACAAAAACAATTACTATTTATTTGCACACATCAAACCACATGGTGGCATGTTACTATTTATTTGCACACATCAATGGTGTGTATTTAACTTATTTAACTCAAATGATATATATAAATATAAAATTCTTTGAAGTAAAAAACTTAATTGAAAAATTATATATTTAAAATTTCGATGAGTGTTATTATTAATTATTTTGAGAGTATAATGTTCTTATATCACAATGTCTTACTCCATCAACTAATCAAATTAGTTAACTTTTTTATAAAATAACAAAATTAACAAATAAAAAGAAAATAATTGTTTCAAAATTAATTAAGATATATTTTAACTAATAAAAAATTAATAAATTAATTAATATTTAAATACAATAACAAATATTTTTTTTTAATAAATGAAATATTAAAATTAAATAAATAAATATTTTTTAATTATTATTTGATAAAAATAGTAGAATTAAAATAAATTAAATAACTAAAAAAATATAAAATTCATGACATTTTTATTAAATTATGATACCATTTCCATGTTTTATTCATTGTACTTACGAAATGTAAATGTGATAGAGCAACAATTGATATGACTCTTATCATAGTTAAAGCATTCCATGTTCACAATTTGTGTTTCCACAAGAGTACTTAATTCCACTATGGAGGAGCAATGTTGCCCATAACTTTTCACTATGCTAATTTTTCTAATACAATCCATATTTATGTAATTAGTAAATTTATTTTAAAAAACTTAAATATTCTATTTAATTTATATTTATGAGTAATAAAAATCATATATATATAACATATTCATTTAAAAATTAATTACAATAATTTTATAATCTAATTAATATATATATAATCTAAAAAAATTATTATTAGAAGATTTTATTATTAATCTTACTATATAATTATCAAATTTAAAGATATCCAAAAGATTCACATATAAATCATGTCAAAAATATTGTGAAGAACATTTGAAAATAATAATGATAATGCTTAACTTCTCATCTTTATTGTCAAACTTTGACATTTTTGGTTTCACTTTAATAATTAATATAAAATGTAGTAAAATAATGAAGTATGTTGGAAGAAAATTGTACCCAGTTAAAGAAAAGACGACGCTGTGGAAGTGAGACATCAAACCAGATTCAAAATAATGGAACACTTAAGACATATGTCTTATCCAAACCATCTGAGTGGAAAGTCGTCGTGGATGAGGCAGCGAGATGGTGTAATAAAAAAATTATATACTAACAATTGCACCAAGAGGTGCAAAGGAACGCTGATAGGATAAGTGGGGAGATTGTGGAATGAAATAATCAAGCAAAATATATGGACAATGAGATACAATCCAAGGGAGGCTAATGTTAATTGAATTGTTGTGAATTTTCAAGTGCAAAAAAAGTTGTAACTCGTGTGAAAAATATTCGAGTGCTCTCAATGGTTATGGAGGAGGGTTTCAAAATTTTCGCATCATTTAAATTTGATTGATGTGTTGTGATGAGAGGAATAGGATTTGTGGCTCGTCACATTGTTTAGAATCTGTTGGAATTCAGTGAACCCCAATGATATGTTTGATATTTTCAACATCATTCATTTGATTATTTGGCAATCGAATTTATGTTCAAACAACTAAGCCCATGCCTTGTTGACCGAACTATAGGATAATTCTCATGTCATGAAAAGAAGTCGACAAATCTAGCCACGACCACTAGATGTGTTATGCATAGTGATAGATTTTACATACCGATCCAACTCAAAGTGCACTGGGAATCTTCTAAAACTCATTCAAACAAGATTGCAAAATCTTCAAATGCTTATGCGTGACTTGGTGTTCATTCCTAAGAAGGTCCACAACACCAGGTGCAACAAACATATCCATAAGGTTTCATCAGTCACAACAAATAGCTCCACTCCCAGTGCCACTACTAATTTGTTTGGACAAGGAGTCAGAAAGTTAGCTCTGAGAGCGGATGGCACACTTTGTTCTATGAGGGCTTCACAGATACTCCATAAATTTTGGGTAGCTAAAGAAAAAAAATCACTATAGGCTGATGACGAAAACAAAGGTTTCCTATTGGCTAGGGTGGACAGTGTTTTCTCACACCAAGCCAGCAAAGAAAACGCCTTCGGTGTAAAAATTATTACGGTGATCTACATGTAATGGAAGAATGAAATTAGTTGCATCTCGTATTCTAGGTTGTTAGCACTTGCAATACCCTAGATTTAAAAAAATATTCCTATCACCATAACTAATTACTAGTCCATATAATTTACAGATAAATTCAAGAAATTAATTAGCCTCATATACGAATATGCAAGCCAAATAATCAGGACACTTTCGAACAAGTTGACTATGCCTTTGAAAGCTTATGAGGCATATGCTACAATTATAATTTTTATCTATCAGGAACTAAAATGTACAACATTAATTGCATTTAATCTCTTCCTTCTTAAGAGTCTACATCATTTCAGTCTTTTGTCCAAAGAAAATTTTTGTGCCTGCCAATTTACTTCAAAGAAATTACTCATCTTTACGTTACATATCTGATAAGATTAATTTTTTTAAAGGAAAAAATCAGCATGAATATGAAAGCTAAATAATCAACATGATTTCAAACAAGTTGACTATGCTCTTGAAAGCTTATGAGGCATATGTTACAATTATAATTTGTATCTATCGGGAACTGAAATGTACAATCTTAATTGTGTTTACTCTCTTCCTTCTTAAGAGGCTGCATCATTTCAGTCTTATGTCCAAAGAAAATTTATGTGCCCATCAATTTATTGCAAATCAATTACTCATCTTTACGTTACAAAATTTGACAAGATAAAATTTTCTCTAGGAAAAAATCAGCATGCCCACTGATTTCCATGCAAATCAAAGGGGCTTTTCTTGCCAATATTTTTCTCTGAGCTATAATGTGATTTGTATCCTTGTGTTGTGGAGAAGACATATATTTGTACACAAAATATTCTCCATGAGTCAGAAAATATTTTCTAGTAGGCATAACACTTTCACACCAAAATTATTTCAGTGGCTTGTAAATCAAAGCCCAATAGTAAGGATCTCTATGCATCCTAAAAACAATGTTTGGATTGAGAGCCCAACAATAAAATTCCATCAAGCTCATATCTAGAATTTCGAATAAACCTTGAAGTTGAGGCATGTAGTATTAGGGCACTGAGGTCCAAGGTAGTGCCAGCTCATGCTTCCCCTTATTGTATGGGCACTTCACCTCCAAGACACCCTGTGAATTCCCAGCTAGACCAGAAGGGAAAATTTTAATAAGGCCATCAGGAGATTCCCCCATCTGGCTAAGTAGTTCATCATTCTCAAAATATATATGGAACCCAAATTCCTCCACAGTGTTTCCTATTATTTCCTTGTATATTTCTACTGATGTATCCTCTTTGAGAACTCCCCAATACATGATTGCATTAGCAGCAAGACCATCCTTGAAAAATTCCTTCTCCTCCCAGAGCTCAACACTTCTGTTACAAAAACGAAGGGCAATACTAAATGCACTGGTGGTCAACCTGTCTTTTCTTAATGCAAACCATTCTTTTGAACGTTGGGAGACATTTGCTGGGTTTGAAGTATTTTCATATGGCCCTGGATGAGAGAAGCGTTGAGCACAATATCCCAGTCTTCTAGCCCCACTCAAATTCCATTTATATCAATGAGCTATGATATGTGAACTTTTGAAACAACTAGAATCTCTGCGAACTCTTATATCTCCACAAAATGTTGAAAGCCATGAGGTTTGTTGTTTTCCACATAAGTTCATTTCTCTGCGGTGCATCCTAGAAAAAAATGGGTCATTTATAAGATAAGATCATAAAATAAGTGAATCACATTTGGATATAAATCAACTTAACTAATTAAAATAAGAACAAGAATAACTCATCAAAAAAATAGACATATTATACAGATAGATATCCAAAACAAGATGGTAGTCTTCCCATAATATCAAATAAAATTGATGCTTAAGCAGATTTCCTAACTAAATCTGCCATAACATATGAGATGGTAACAAAAAATTCTAACTATGTTATCACATGATAAAACATAACACATTAGAAAAAAGGCTGATAAGCAAAGAGAATTTAATGGATAATTTTTTTGGTTAAAACTTAATTTCCATTCAAGTTGAACAATAAAGCTTTGCATTTACAAGTTCATATAATCTGATAACTAGTTCAAATCAAAAAATAAAAATATACTTTGCGTGAAGGAATTTTATGGTTCCTGCTTGGGGAATTAATACCAATCGTGATTGTACAGGGTTCATCGAAAAACATAACTTGCATGAATTATTTACAACATCATAACAAAATTCATATTTTTAATGGGTGAGCAAGAGACCGGCCCTTAGTACCTGTCACTAATGACGCAACAATAGATTCCTAATGGGAAGCCTTGTTGAACCTTCCATCAGTAGTGATATGTTCAGGGATATCAATATTTCTACCTGGATATAATTGTTAAAAATACAGTCAAGTTAATTTTGAATGAGAAAATATGGCCTTTCTTGGCATGGGAGTCCAATGGTGTCCATTTAAAAAGGAAGTATTTCAAGTATTGAGGCGTGCAGGATGTTCTTGCAACTGTGTTGTTCTTCCATTTGAATTGGAAGGGAAAGACAATAGATTCTCTAAAACTGTAAACAAAGAAAATTCCCCGTTCTTTTCTTTTATATGAAGTAGAAAACTTTGCGAGATAATGGAAAATCATATCAGGCTTGATTTCGACTTGATTGAATGTCTTCCAATTGTAAACACCAATAATGCCCTCAATCATTTTAGGAACAATTATCATGTTATGGAGGTGGGTTCTAACTGGCTCTGGTTTCTCACCTGCAGGAGTTGCCCATTTCACCTTCCGGAGCTTCTTCATCAAGGCCAATGGTTACCTCTTCAAACCTAGATGAAACCTTCTTTGAGCACAAGCATGGAAGAGCTTGACGAGCTCTTCATAGGTCATGTCCAAAAGGGCATCTAGGTCGACACTGAATGTTCCCTTCTTCCATTGCACTATGCTGACATCCACATCCACATCCACCATGGCTCCACCTGAATCAACAAACACCTCTTCTCTACTCTCGCAGACACACTCAACGAACTCCCGCATGTCTTCTCTTGTTATTTTTTTGTCCCGATGAATAAATACAGTACAAGATAACGTAATTTCGTCTAACTTAACGGCGAGTTCAATACGCCGAGGTGAAATCATGTTGAAAGAGTAACCAACATGTGTCAAATTTTAATTAGCTAGAAGGACGAAAACAAAAGCTTCTTATTGGTTGGGGAGAACAATGTTTTCTCACCCCAAGCTAGCAAAGAAAATGCCTTTAACGTAGCAAGATTAATAGCAACAATATAAAACCAAAAAAAATGTGTATAGGCTAAACTAATCCAAATGAGGTGATTTTATATAAATTGTGTAAACAGTGGCATGATAAGATAAATATGATATGGATTTTTTATATTTTTAAGATAACAATTATTTAATGATTTAATTATAATTGATATTATTTTATTTTATTATTTTTATGATAAGATAAATATAATATGGATTTTTTATATTTTTAAGATAATAATTATTTAGCAATTTAATTGTAATTGATATTATTTTATTTTATTATTTTTATTTAGTTATAAATAATATAGTGTTTATATTAAAAATGATTATTAATACAATTCTATTGATTAAGTTAAATGGTTTATAAATTATTTCAATATTTTATTTGAATGGTTTATAGGTTATTTTAATATTTTATAATATATGAAATATATGAAAATTTTAATAAGGTATTTCTAATAAAAAATTATAATAAAAGATATGATATAAGTTTTTATATTTTTTAAATAATTAGTATTTAATGATTCTATGTTATTTGATTATTCTTATTTAATTATATATAATATAAAATTTTATTAGATTTTTAATTTTATAATTTTAATTTATTAGTCATTAAAATGATTACATTTATAATTTTATTAGATAGTTAGATGTGTATTAAGAGGTTTCAAATTAATGAATTTTTAGCTACAAATTTTATTGTTAAATATTTTGTTACTTCTTATCATATATTTTATAGATTATTAAAACTTTAATTATAATTTAGTTTTTATAATACATTTTATTTTAATTTTAATTTATATTATAATTTTTTATTATTCTTATTCTATATCTTATATATTATTAAAATTTTATTTATAATTTATATTTTATAATACATTTTATTTTAATTTATATTTATATCTTAATTTTTTATTATTTTTAATTTTTGGTAAGAACATAGAAGAGATATGGTTGGGAGCGAAGGATGAATTAGTAGCTGATAAACAAGTTTGGAAAAATAAATGGGAGAAGGAAGTGTACTTATCCACAGTGCCAGTAACAACATTCAATAGATTCTCTCCACTACCAGAGGTTGACCATTGTTAGTATGAATCTTAATTCCAAGTGTACGAAAAGAGACCACTTTAGCTACACATAACAAACAACCCTAATAGCAAAGATGGCTGCTAATATCCTCAGATCTGTAGTTAGGTGATCAATATAAATGTTACAAAAATCTAGATCTATGCATTAGAAGACATTAAGCAGTAGAAAAAACAAGATTTACCCCATGCATCCAATAGAAAAGACAAGAATATATCGAATGGATTTTGTATTAATGGCACCTGGGCGGAAAACACAAGAGGGTGTTCCCTGTTCTCCTCAATGGGATGGGTTCTTGTAAGTTCTCAACACTTCATATCTAGAATTCCTCTCTCTTGATGGTGTAGAAAACCCAGACAAAAAATGGTAGCAAAATATGACTATGATGGTGGATCAATAGTCAGACCAAAAGTATAGATCCAGAGTGACCTTTAGGCAACAAAAGGTGATAAATGAATGGGAAAACCCTTCTATTTATAACAAAATATTGAGTTAGTCTAGATATTGGTACATAATTAAAATATTATTAACCAAATCAAGATCCAACTTTTATGGAATATTTTATTATGTTTGTTGGAGGGAAAAGGAATTTGACTTGGGTCAAATCCCTTTATTTGTAAATAATAAATAAATAAATGATTTATTTATCATTTTAAGGATGTGGTTGAGTGATAATAAAATAAATAATGATTTATTTAATTATTTAAGGGTGATTTAGTCATATTCAACAAAGAATATTATTTAAATAAGGTTTAAATAATTATTCTTAGGAAATAAGAAGATAAATAACGATTTATCTAATTAATTTCCCTGTTTTGGGTTAAATATAACCAAGAATATTAATTACACTGTTGTTTAACTAATTATTCCTTGAGGAAAATCAAACAAATGTAGATTTATTTAATATTTCCTCATGGGGTTTCCTCTTTAGACCATAAACAACTTAATAAAGGTGGTTTACTAAGTTACTTTTCATAGTGAATGCAATTTTACTTAGGGTAAAATTGGTCTTACATGGTGTACTTGGGTCCATCTAATAACAATAGGTTAGATGACCAAAAAATGGTGTAACAGATTGACCCGCAACGTGCGAGCGTTAGGAGCTAATCGTATGACCGAAGTACATTGTAAGAACTCAATCACTAGACATCGAAGGGGAAGTCAAAGAGAGAGAAGTATAAGGTAGACCAAAGTGCTGAAAGAACTAGACCCTGAGTACTTGTTCTATAGGCGGCGGGGGAGGCATACCTATGCCCATCGAGGCAAAGTACAAACAATAAAGCATCCGAAAAACCATGGGACTAGAAAATATAGTACACGCTGACATAAACATGAGCCATATAAACAACACGATAATGAATCCCACATACATATTGTGCCTAGGATAACATCCAGGACTTTTACAATAATATCTAAATACATGAACTATAAATACAACCCAGATGCCCTTGAAAACAGGAAAGGGCTCTGAAAATATGACTGATACATGCAAACAAAAAGGCGTTGAAAGCGGCTAAGGCCGACATCATCAAATGTATGGAGCTGCATCAAAGGCTGTGATGAAGAGGTCATCCGGGTATGTGGGGGGCTACCAATAGGGCCACCCCCTCATGAAGGCTGAGACATCTCACACACACCCAGGAATCACCAATATCATTTGCTGCATCATTGAACCATCAAGTATATGGATCTAGACTGCGTCGGGTGAGTTGAGCGGCCGAGAGAACAATCAAGTCAAAGGGAAATACAGAGTCCCTTGCCCGATGGAAGCAAATCGAAAAAGAGTGGAAGTCAAACCAAGGTACACCGCCCTCAGACTCGAAGCCTGAATGGGAATGAGCGATGTTAACAGATGAGGTCCTATTGTTAGTGAGGCAATAAGGGATCCTCAACTAAGGCATGAGAGATAATAGTAGAGCGATTGACAGACTGACACTAATGATGATGATGGAATAGGGGGTACTGAGTAGTGAATGGATGACTTCCCTTGTTAGAGCATAAAGGGCATGAATGACCTGGCAACGACTGACACAATATCATGAGGGATAGGGGACAGTGGGACTGAAGGCCATAATGTGCAACACGAGAGAGGGACCAAGCACTGAAGGATGGATGACTATAACGGGATTCAAAGGGACTGGGGATAGACTCCATGAATGCAATGATGACTCAACTTGGATGCTCCAAACAAGGGCGACTCGATGGTGCTGCCACACAGAAAAGGTCAAATGGGGACCATAAAAACATGAGTACAAGATGGTAACTCACGAAGAAAGTCAACACGAGCGTGGACAAGTATGGGGGCAAAGTGGTGCCCCTCAGTATGAGTGTTGCAGGTGAAGAAATTCGATTTTGAGGAGGGGTGAAGTGACGCTTCTTGTAAAAAATGTGTCCTGATGAAGTATCAAATCACTAAAAAGCATGAGCTAGCTACCTAAAGAAAATAAAACATGCATTTCTGGAAGAAAATGCTAAGGGTAATATTTCTTCAGATATAGTGCATTGCGAGAATTGGGAAGGGGATGGCCCTCAAAGTCCTCTAATAGATATGCCCCCTTACCTAAATCCTTACTGATGATGTAAGGTCCTAGCCATAATGAGTCAAACTTCCCATGACCAAGGACATCATGAGCCTGGTCATACACCAGAACAAGATCACCTTCGTGAAAAGTACGAGGTTGGACTTTTCGGTCATATTGGACTTTGGTGCGTTTCTTAGCTACCTCAATGGTTTGCAATGCAACACAACAGTCTTCGGAAGCATGCTCAAGCATGATAAGTCATTGTTCTAAAGGTTGGGTGTCAGGGAGAAGTTCGACGGCTAGATGAAGAGAAGGGATTTCACACTCGATCGGTAGGACTGCCTCCTCTCCAAAAACAAGTGGGAAGGAGTAAATCTAGTGGCGGTTTTAACATAAGTTCTATAGGCCCACAAAGCAGGGAAGAGGATAAGGTGATAGTTGGTTTTGTGCTTATCCACCGTTCGTTGAAGCATGGTTTTAAGAATTTTATTGACTTCTTCAACTTGGCCATTACCTTGGGGGTAATATGAGGAGGAATATTGGCGCTCAAAGCCCAACAGTGAGGATAGCTCGCCATATCTCATCTTCAAAATGCTGGCCATGGTCAGAGACCAATTGTTTCGGAACTCTGAATCGAGCGATCACATGGTTAAAGAAAAAGAGGGTTGTGGTAGCTGTCGTGTTGTTAAACATTGGCATGGCCTCAACCCATTTAGTGAAGTAGTCAACCGCCACATTGATATAATTATGGTTACCAGTTGATGCCATTTGACACTCCATAAATTCTATGGCCCACTTACAGAAAGGACCAGCGGAGATGACAGGATGGAGAGGATTCGGAGGGGCTCGCGCCTTAGGGGAAAAATGTTGGCAATTGGGGCAGTGTTTGACTGCCTCAATGCAATCACCAAAGAGAGAAGGCCAAAAGTACCTAGCACGCATGATTTTCTGAGAAGTGGCCAAATCGGAGAGGTGCCCACCACAAGTGCCGCTATGACAAGCATTGAGGACTTGCTCTGCTTCAGTGTGCGTGAGACAACGATGAAGGACATAATCTACACTGCAACGATAAAGGTTGTTACGGATAAGAAGGTAGCGGGGGGCCTGGTTTTGGATACGTCGTCGAGCATCACGGTTAAGGTGGAGGGTGAACTTTTGGGTTCGCAAATAAGTGAGGATGTCCCCATACCAAGGGTCATTGGTGGTAATGGAAAACAAATGTTCGTCAGGGAAATTATCATTAACTGGTGGATCTTGCGTACCTGTAGGTAATTCAGAAATGAATTTAGCAAGGGCTAAACCTTTCTTACTTTTTTGTGTGACAAATTCAAGATCGAATTCCTGGAGGATCATGATCCAATAGGCGTACTTCCCACTGATGATTCGACGACTCAATAGGAAGGCCATAGGGTTGGAATTAGTCACAACCTTGGTGGAACACATGCAGATGTAATGATGAAGTTTCTGGACCGAGAACAAGAAAACCAGTGCTAATTTCTCTACATGTGAGTAGGATACAGGAGGTCCTACCAATTTCTCACTAACATAATAGATAACATGTTCAATTCCATGGTCATCTTCCTGAATGAGGACTCCAGCGACCGATCGGTGGAAGCGGAGATATGCAGGATAAAATCCCTATCAAAGTCAGGTGGATGAATCAAGGGAATAGAGGTGAGAGTATGCTTCAGGGTATCGAAATAATCTTGAGCATAGGTATCCCAAACAAAAGGTATATTAGAGCGAAGGAGTCTCAGGAACCCGTGCGTAGTGGTGGCATAGTTAGGTACGAACCAACGAAGGAAATTAGCTTTTCCTTGGAGGCTTTGTAACTGGCGTAATGTACAAGGGATAGGAAGCTCAAGGATGGCTTGAACTTTCAAAGGGTCAAGCGTGATACCATCTTTAGACACAATGAAGCCTAGAAGACGGCCGACAGGTACACAAAAGACACACTTCAGCTGGTTGAGGCAGATATTATACTTGCGACATCGGAGAAATATGGTACGTAGGTCGTGGAGGTGCTACGCCTGATGTTTAGAATGCGTAGTAAGGTCATCTAAATAAGCAAGGATAATATGAGCCAGGTCATGGAAACAACAAGACATAGCCCGTTGAAAAGTGGCTCCTACGTTTTTAAGACCGAACGACATGACTCGATAGGCAAAGGTCCCCCGCAAACTAATGAACATGGTTTTAAGTTGATCAGTGAGACGAATAACAATTTGGTTGTACCCGGAGAAACCATGCATAAAGGATAGAACCTCGTGCCCCGCACACTCATCAATGATTTGGTCAATGAACGGTGTGGGGAAGTTATCTTTAGGATAAGATTTGTTCAGATCATGAAAGTCGGTGCAGACACGGATGGTGCCTTGTTTATTGAGAATGGGGACCGGATTGGACACCCAAGTGGTGTATTCAATGGGATAGATGAAACCAACCTGCTTGAGCTTATTGATTTCGACTTTGATAACTTCTCGTTTGGAAGGATTAATGGGTCTCAACTTTTGACGGACAGGATGGGCGTCAGGCCATGTACCGATATGGTGTTCGACAATGGCAGGATTAAGTCCGGCCATTTCTGAATATGACTAGGCGAAAATATCGCGGAATTCTTTGAATAGCTTGGTGTAAGCCTCAACCTCTTCAGGGGTGAAATAGGCGCCCAAGGTGATATTTTCTTCTATCCTTGGTTTGTCATAAATGTTAATTTTAATGGTAGAAGAGATATTGGCCATATTTCCTTCTTCGAAAGCATCAGGTGCAGGAATGGGATTCCTAAACCAATCGAATTCATTAGGAATGAAGTCTTTAGTTTCCACAACATATTGGTCATGGGACTGTTGCGGGAGGAAGTACGCACGGTGGTGCATATCATCCCACGGAAAGTCGGGGTCGGTCAGCGCTTCCATAATGTCTTCATCAGAGTGAAAGATGGGGTGATTGGAAAAAGGGGGACCACTTGATGCGGCAGAGCTACCTGACTCATCATCATGTGAAGAAAGGCTCACATGTGCAACGTCATGGGGGATGACCGAAGAGGAAGCAGATAAAGGATCTACCGATGTTGAACCTCGGGTGATCGTCGAAGGGAGGTCAAGCGGATCATCGGGGGAAGTCTCCATGGGGGCTTCTCCCAAGGGTCTCATGGATGATGATAGGTAGAAAATGGTGACCGAAGGCTCCGACATGTTGACATCGAGAGGAGGGATGTCAATGGGAGTAGGCAGATCCTCTGGTTCTGCCGAAGCAGAACTCGTGAACAAGGAAAGGGTGCACTTGTTACGCTCAGAATCGAAATGGCGGAAGGCTTCCAAAGAGGAACGATACCCTTCGAGGCGAGGACAGAGTTCAGTGTAGTGGCCAGGGAAATCACACAAAGCACAAGGGTGATTTGTGCACAATGGTTTGAGTTTCGGGATTGAATTGGGTATAGTGACATAGACTGGATATCAAACTCCGAAAACATCTCATTGGACTACATGGACTTAAGGTGAGGAAACTCCTGACAAGTATGGGTGGCATGGCTAACAACATCACACAAAGCACACCGGATGGTATGCTTTGGAGGTCGAGAAGTGGGGCAGGGTCGTTTCCGAGGTGGTTCAGCGGAAGGGACCGTTGCTAATCGTGCAAAGGGGAGAAGTCATAGGGACTGGTTGGACTGGGGTCAAAGAAAGATAAGTTTTGGGTTGACCAGGTAGGGTAGCAGGTGGAGGATCGAGGTACCAGAAGGGAATCCCAAGGGTCAGGTTAGGAAGAGGGAGGGTGGCCATAACAGGTACTGTGTACACTCCTGGTGGGGGAGTTAGGAATGGTATCTGACCAAAGGGGTAATGACCAGGCAGGATGGCTCCAATATGGTTAAGGCCTGGAGGAACTGCCTGTGAGTAAAGAGGCTCATAAGTACCACCAAGGTGAAGAACCGTGAGGAGAAGGTTCAAGGCCGATCGAGGTCACCATGATAACTGCACTAGAGGTACCGCATGGAAGAGTGAGGGCGGCCCGAACTTCAGGTGGTTGGGTAGCCACAAATCCTTGCTGAGGGAAAGGATCGGTAAGAACAACCTGTTGACTAGGTGTAAGACTGGGAGGAACAGAAGGGATGGCTTGTTGTCCTCTAAATGTTTCTTGAGACTCCCACAGCTGTCGCATCTGTGGCAAAAGAGGACAATCATGCGTATAATGGCCATAAACACCACAACAAGAACAAGGCTTGTTCGTACGAACATGCCTGTCCTGCTTGGGCTGAGTGCTCTATTGCTGGTTTGTAGTGTTATGAGCATTACCTTAATTAGGTCTAGGATTGCCAGGGGAAGCTGGATTTTGAGTGCCTTTCCTCTTCTTTTTTGAGGGAGGAGGATTACTCATGCCCTGGTGTGCATACACCTGCTCCTAGGGGGGCGGTAGTTGCTGTTGCAGGGGTTGAGAAGGCAAGAGAGGAGGAGGTGCTAATGCTGGAGGAGATGGAGCACTAGGCTATGGATACAGATAATAAGGAGGTTGGGTAATAGTGTGGTAAACAGGAGGTTGGGAAAAAAGGGGAGGCATTCCGTATCCTGGATACGTGCTACCAGGAGGGGGCAAAGTGCAGAAGGTGCTGGCCCCCCCTGAGGAAAACCATAGCCCATGGGAGGTTGAGCATATGGATTAAAGAGAGCTCCAATGATACCGTCAGTGGCGTGAGATGCCCACGGTGTGTTGGAACTACCAGGTCTGGGAAGATCAGGTAAAATGGTATAAACACAACCCGACTGAGTGTAGATCAGGTCATATTTTAACGTAATTTGGAGAGCGGCTTCTGCGGTTGAGGAAAGTGCGATGCGACATCTTTCCCGATAGGTGGCAAGAGATATCTAAGGAACCAGTCCATGTAGAAACGGTCTTCGAAGGTAGGGGCTTGACATAAGCTCTTTCTTCTCCACCATTCTTGGACATGGTTGGATAGGCAGGTCGCAGACAATTGGCAGAAAGAAGTCAAGAGTTCGGTACCAATGTCATATCAAAGAGGAAGTTGGAAGTAAGACAAAAAATCCCAGGCAAGAGTTGCAAAGGTGGTATGAGAGGAAGAGGCCTGATCAACATACCACTTAGAAGCTTCACCAGTAAGCATTTGTTGGAACAACCGAAGATGGATAGAGTCATCGGTAATGGAATTAGATGAACACCACAGGTGGAAAGATCGAACATGATTTGAAGGATCTTCTCCAGCAAGGCATTCAGACTTTGGGATGTCGGAAGGGAGCTTTTTCAGCATAGCAGGCCAACTAGCGTCATGGTGTATAGGGTTGTTTATCAACTGGTCAAAATCATGGAGGCTGAGGCCTGCCATGAAGGGGAGCAAGGGCGCAACTAGGGTAGTGTCCGTTGTGGTCCCACTAGTGGTATTCCCAGCCTGAGGGCCGGGGTTACCACCAGCATTAGGTCCTGCACCAGACATGGCGAAGGTGTCAGGGGGAGAGCTGAAAGTGGAACGAGAAGGAGAATCCAAAGGACCAGAAGAAGATTCAGTGTGTGGACTTGGTGGAGGACTAACTCGAATCCTGCATGGAGTAGTAAGTCTTCCTACCAGAAACTGAGGATGAAGGCCAAGAAGTCTCTGAGATAAATGCCTTGGTGGCGCAATGGTGACGACACAAACATTGCACAAAGGAAAAAGAGATCGACAAGGGCAGGGAGGTGCAGGATCAACTGATTACAATGTCGAAACAAGGGCAAAGAGGTGCATGATCAATTGATTTCAGTGTTTTAGAGTCTTTGCTTGGAGGTGTTAACCAAGCCCTTTTTCGCTTAGGATGTGTGTGTAAAAGTGTGTAAATTTTAATTTTTAAACCCAGACGTTTGTAGAGAAAAAGAAAAAGTGTGCTGTATATCTGTAAATAAACCTGTAAATGACAGTATATAGGCTCGCAAAAACAGAAAATAAACAACTAATAATGGAATAATATAAACCCAAGGAGGGGGGTCTCTCAACAACTAGTCTATAGGTGAGTAAAAAACTAAACAAAACACACTAAAAAAGCTAATATATCTAAGGTCAAGAGGGACAAGGATCTAAAAGACAAAATCTGCTAGAAAGTGGTGCAGAAAACATCAACAAATTAGAAGAAAAATTGCTGTAAAAAAGGTGGCGAAAGGCTATCTCCTAAAGGGAAACAGAGTGAACCCTAGAGGAAAACCCAAACAAAGCTAGATGAGGTGATTTGGATGGATAACAAGCTGATCTGAAGTGGATGTGAAGGTGAGGTATCAGATCTGAAAAAATGGCTGAAGACTCTGAAATTTTAGACAACCTAAAACAGCAAAAACTCTTCCACGAAAAGTGGAGGGTAATGAAGCCCTAGGGGGCTAGGTTCCCACTTAGTTGAGCGAAACGAAACAAGTATAGGTCCAAAATGGGTGAAGACGGAGGTTAGAAAACCCTGAATAGAGGCTCAGACAAACCCATAAAACTTTCAGAAAACTCCCTGCAAAAAGTCCAGGTCGCAGTTTTTGGGCTGAAAAGTGTGTCCTGAGGGTCTAGGTCGCAGGTTTTGGGCCAAAAATTGCGACATGCACTTCCAACACTCTCGGTAGCAGGTTTTAGAAAAATTTGTCATCTCAGTTGCGGCTGATGTCTGTCACCTGTGCAATAGGTCCGAAAACACATAGAAGTCAGAATTTTTATTTTTTTAGGGTTTTATAGGTTAAAAACAACATCAAGAAAAGCAAAAACAAGGGGCTGAAGAGAAATCCTAGGGTTTGAAGTAGTTGGATATGAAAGGATCAGAAAAACGACAGTGGTCGTAAATGTAAACCTGTGTGGAGTCGCCAGTTGTTAGTATGAATCTTAATTCCAAGTGTACGTAAAAAGAGCACTTTAGCTGCGCATAACAAACAACCCTAACAACAAATATGGCTGCTAATATCCTCAGATCTGCAGTTAGGTGATCAAGATAAATGCTACAAAAATCTAGATCTATGCACTAGAAGACATTAAGCAGTAACAAAAACAAGATTTACTCCATGCATCCAATAAAAAAGACAAGAATATATCGAATGAATTTTGTATTGATGGCACCTGGGAGGAAAACACAAGAGGGTGTTCCATGTTCTCCTCAATGGGATGGGTTCTTGTAATTCCTCATCACTTCAGATCTAGAATTCCTCTCTCTTGATGGTGTAGAAAACCCAGACAAAAAATGGTAGCAAAATATGACTATGATGGTGGATCAATAGTCAGACCAAAAGTATAGATCCAGAGTGATCTTTAGGCAACAAAAGGTGATAAATGAATGGGAAAACCCTTCTATTTATAACAAAATATTGAGTTAGTCTAGATATTGGTGTATAATTAAAATATTATTAACCAAATCAAGATCCAACTTTTATGGAATATTTTATTATTTTTGTTGGAGGGAAAAGGAATTTGACTTGGGTCAAATCCCTTTATTTGTAAATAATAAATAAATAAATGATTTATTTATCATTTTAAGGATGTGGTTGGATAATAGTCAAATAAATAATGATTTATTTAATTATTTAAGGGTGATTTGGTCAAATTTAACAAGGAATATTATTTAAATAAGGTTTAAATAATTATTCCTAGAAAATAATAAGATAAATAATGATTTATCTAATTAATTTCCCCGTTTTGGGTTAAATATAACCAAGAATATTAATTAAACTGTTGTTTAACTAATTATTCCTTGAGGAAAATCAAACAAATGTAGATTTATTTAATATTTCCTCATGGGGTTTCCTGTTTAGACCATAAAAAACTTAATAAAGGTGGTTTACTAAGTTATTTTCATAGTGAAAGCAATTTTACTTAGGGTAAAATTGGTCTTACATGGTGTACTTGGGTCCATCTAATGATAATAGGTTAGATGACCAAAAAATGGTGTAACAACCATGATGGTAACTTTCATGGCTTTTATGGAACTGTAGATGAAGTAGTTGTTACAAAGCCAGCTCATCAATATTCTATATTGTTGGACGAGATACCAGTTTCCCAAGATTTATGGCTCTTACCTAAAAAATCTAGAGCCGTCCTTCACAAACATTGGCTTGATAAAGCCAGAGAAAAAGTTGAGGATAATATGCATCGTTTATCTGAGACATACAAAGAGGTATGTGATTAGTTACTTGAATTTGATAGTATGATTAGCCTTCAAATTCTAAGCAAAGAAAAAGTCGCGAGAATGACAACTACTATAGCAGCTAGAAACTATGACCTTCTTCAGGCACTTAGTGCAGAAATAGTGGTGATAGAAGAGGTTGCTAAGGTTTTAGAAGCTCATGTTTTGCCATGCATTGGTTACTTCACCCAACATCTCATTCTCCTTGGCTATCACTTGCAGCTGTGTCCTTTTGTGGCAGAACATGAATTAGCCACCAAGTATAATTTGGAGATATCCCTCTTTGAGCGATTGATAATAGGAGGGATTGAGCATATCACTCTCGAATGCCAAAGAAGAACAAGGCCCGAAATTTCAAGATTAATATCCGATATCTATCCTTCCTGTTAAAAAATGTAATTACCTCCCGCATGCATTGTTAGACAATCAGTTAAGTGAGTTAGTTGAGTTGAGTGATAGATATATTTGGTGAGTGAGTTAGAGAGTGAGTTAAGTGAGAGTTGATCAAGTTGAGTTATGTGAGAGTGTGTGCATGTCAATTTAGGTTAAATACCCTTCACCAGGTTCATTGTATTCATTGTGATTGAGAGTGATTGAAGATTAATTGAAAAGCCGCAGCTCGTGTGTTTCATGTGTGAAATACTTGTGTTATTGTGTGTTTGAATCCTCTGCCTATCCAACAAATTGGTATTAGAGCTGAGGAAGGATCAAAAGATCCATGGGCGAGCAGAGCCAGAGAAGAAGGCCAAGAGCAGAAGGTCGATTTTTTTTTTTTTAATAATTTTTTTGCAAAAGCGGAGGTCTGCACATTTTCAGTGAAGCAAAAGCGGAGGTCCGCAACTTTTCCTCTGAAAACCTGTGGAGGTTTCGTGAAACTTACGATTTTTCCAAAATCAAGTTTATGCCGCAGTTTATTGGCTTGACGTGTGTGCAATGCGATTTACATTTTTCGTAAAGGCCAACAGTCGGAGGTTATCAAATTCAAAAGGTTCGGTTGAAACCTTTTAAAGTTTTTCCATGTGCTCACTTTTTCCATGTGCTTTAAGGTTGTATTCGAATATGCAATCCGTGAGAAGGATTTTAAAAAGAGTGTTATATATTTTTTTTAAAAAGCAATGATTTAAAAAAATGGGATATATATTATAAAAAGGGATTTTATTATAAATTTTTTTATATATATATAAATTAGAAAAAAAAAATATTTATTATTTAAAAAATTTATATTAAATTAGGGTTTTCTTGTAAGGAATTTTTTTTTAAGGAGCTTTGCAAAGCCCTCACAAAAAAGAGAGAGGACAAATTTAGGGTTTTTTATCAGAGACGATTTTTTTTTTGAAGCAAGATGGCCACATCAAGTTTTCAGCCACAACTTCCTTCTTTCACTGGGAAAGATTATGATGTGTGGGGTATTAAAATGGAGACCATGTTAAAGGCACATGATGTTTGGGATCATGTCAAGTTTGGGTTTGCAGAACCTCAAAACAACGCAGAAGAATGAGCCCTTAGTAATGCAGACAGGGAACAATGGAAGAAAGACAAGCGGAAGAATGAACAAGTGTTGCTTCTTATCCAACAAGGAGTTTACCGAGTAGTGTTTTAAAAGATAATGATCATGTATTTAGCAAAGGAAGCATGGGAAACTTTGGCGACAATCTATCAAGGTATGGCCAAAGTCAATATTGTTCAATTACAGAATACTGGGAGAGATTTTGAAAGTCTGCAGATGAAGGAGATAGAGGACATTGATTCTTTCATGAATCAGGTCATGTTTGTCACAAATCAGTTAAAAATCTATGGTGAAGATATCAAATATCGAACAATGATTGAGAAGGTTCTTAGACCTTTGTCTACCAAGTTTGATGTTGTGGTAGTGGCCATAGAAGAAGCGAAGGATTTGGAAAAACTGACAGTTTATGATTTGATGGGATCCCTTCTATCGCAAGAGGCAAGGATAGACAGAAATAAGGATTACACTTTAGAAACTTCCTTCAAAAGTCAAGTTTATATTTCAATAGGTCAAGGCAGAGCTCGATCGAGAGGCAGAGGACGAGGCGATAGCTATGGTGGTCAGAGAGATGGCTGAGAAGAGCATGAGCATCAAAGTGGAAGCAACAGCAACAGAAGCTTTCACAACAATCAAATATTTGACAAATAAAATGTGAAATGTTATTATTGCAATACATTTGGTTATTACGCTCGTGATTGTAGGAAGAATATAGCTGATCAAGGAAATCAGAGAGCTAATGTTAGTACAGAGAATACTAACTCCATGTTTCTAGCATGCAACACCATGCATGAATCGTCTGATAAGGTTTGGCTATTAGACAGTGGTTGCAGTAACCACATGATAGGCGACAAGAATTTGGTTGCAAATTTGGATTAATATGTTAAGACAGAGGTAAAGTTGGGGACTGACAAGACTGTGGATGTAGATGGAAAAGGAGTGGTCAACATTGTGACCAAGCAGGGGGGGCCAAAGACCATATCAGAGGTATATTATGTCCCTATACTCAAACACAATTTGATAAGTGTTAGTTAATTGACGCAGGAAGCATACAAAGTGATCTAAAAATGGAACTATTTGTAAATGTTGTGCAAAGTATCCATTTCCATTTAATTAAGTGTGCAAAGTATTCTCCATGTCTTGCAGGTTAAACACAGTGTTTTTGGTAATTGTTTCCGAGTTTATGTGTGAGAATTGGTTATTTAAATTCAATGTTTAATATATCATTTCAAAAATACACAACAAGAAAAATTCACCATAGCATAACACAGCAAAATGATGAGGCAGTTCACCCCTCCTGGGCTACATCTGCCGGGTTCAAGGCTCCCAATGGACATGTCCTTGCTCTGTTAAGTTGCTCAAAATGGTTATACAATGAAATATATGCCTAAACAGGAAAAAAAAGCTATGAATTTGACTTTAGAAGACATAAATAAGCTAAAAATGGCTTTTGTTTCACCTCAAACAGTGAAGTACAACCCAATATAGCTCCATCTCCCTAATGGCCCTGGTGGCTCTTTCCTCTTCCCTGAAGTAAAAATGGTTGTAGAACACCTCTGTTCACTCTGCAACGTGTCCCAAACTCTCCAGAATGCTCAAGAAACCCAAAATTGACTAAAATTTCGTCAAATTTTGTTCAATATTGAGGAAGTTATGACCTCCCAAATAAAACTTCCCAATGTCACTTGAAAACCCCACCAAATGTGGGTGAACTCCAGTGAAATGTGCTAAATTTGGCAAATTTCTGGATTTGGTGGAACCAGCGCCAAGTTAGGTGGAAATATTTGCTATTAGCATTAGATGTGAGGTAAGGGCGGTCACATGGATAACACCGCTCTACTTGCCGACAATTCCACAACATTAAATAGTGGCATTTACTGTTTTGTGATGGGCGGTTACATTCCGCATTAACTGCCAGGTTTAGACGTTAAAAAAACCACGTATTATCAACCGTGGCATAAAATTTTTGGAGTAGTCACATGGGACCGGATAAGCTGCCGCCATCCTAACTGTAGCCACCAGTCTAAAAATCTGGTCACGCGATGGGTTCTATGTGTATGGGGGCTGGCCCCCTTTGCCACCCAATGAAATTTGTTTGAAAACTTAAATATAATCATTTAACCTTATAGTTTAGGAAACAAATGCAAGCTGGTTGGTAGAGCACTGTATTGGTATAGGGGAGGTTGGGTGTTAGAAACCTCGGCCCTCCATAACATTTTGACTGACTGCTCTTGGGCCACATGACGGCCTCCGGGCCTGCCACGTGGCGACCTGCTATTGGTTCACATAAACAAATTCAAACCAACCTCCAATCCAAAGTTGCCACTTGTCGAATTCCCATTCACTCCTGTGGAATATTCCAAGGAATATTCTAGGGAATATTCCCAAAATATTCCTTGGAATATTCTTTTCTTTTCTTTTTTTAAAATTTCAAAGTCAAAAAGTCAACTTTGGTCAACTGATTTTTAAGAGTTTACTGGAAACTTCAAACCTTCATAAATTTCACATATGACGTCAGATTTGAGCCCCGTTTGCGGTGCCAGAATTGCAGCGACGAGAAATTTTCGGTCGTTTAGGTTGAAACCAATTTTTAACACTTTAATTTTTGAGCAATTTTCATAACTTGGACATGATCACCTAATCACACCTCCCAAATGGGAAGCTTTTGGACCCCAAAAGCTCTCTGAATTATAGAAACTAAAGATGATGAGACTGATTCTCCACTCTTCCAACCTTGAACCACTGAAATCTTCCTGACTTCATCAAATTGAGTTTCTCATAAAAAGATAAATTCTTCCTTGAATCTGTTGACCGATTGTTACTAACCTTGACTGTGTCATCCTGCAATTTTTTGAAACTTGCAGAACAACAACAGAAATTTTCAGAATACATACTATTTCTACAATGGTCTAACTCCAAAGAAAACTAAAAATAAGATTCACCTTGCCAACTTCCCTCATGACGAATTTTTGCCGAATGAGCCATGTACTTGTGTTGATTCCCGACCAAGTTTTCTCGCCATACCAACCTACCATTTTGAAACCAGCATTGATCCATGATGAATTTTGTGTCCTCTCTTCTTGCATGCTCTTCCCTTTCTTGGATTCTTGCACCACTTTGCACCGACACTTTGTTCTCTGCACCGATTGACACCAAAGGCACTTTCTGCAACAGCTTGTCATCTTCCAAAGACGACTTGCTTTCAGACTTAAACATATCATCATTTATATTAGAAATAACATGAAAAGGATAATGAAAAAAATATTTTTTCTTAACCATCAACAAAGTCAAATTTTGACTTGCATTAACAAGCCTTTTCAATTGCCCTGTGTTGACTAAAGAAGATTCTAGCTTCTTCTGATGTGCTCTCACAATAAACTCCTTGCCATCCTTGAACAGATAATACTAGTTCTCATGGTGATGGAAGTTCACTTTTCTATCATATAAATATGGACTACCCAACACCACACCTGTAATGTCAAGCGGTACCACATATAGTTCAACCAAATCAACATAATGAGCTGTTATGGTGAAGTGCAACATGCACTTTCTTGAGACTTGTAAATTAGCATTCTTGCAAATCCATCCAAGTGGATATGGATTTGGATGTGGAATGGTCTCAAGTTTCAGCTTCTTGACTAAGTCTTCTGAGATGAGGTTTGCTTGAGACCCACTATCAAATAGTGTGTCTATCTTTGTGTGTTTGGAAATTATCCTCACATGAAATAGCTCAATCCTCCTCTCTTCATTTGGAGCTTCTATGTGATAGTTTAAAGTGCTAGAACTGGGAATTTTTTCCTTTACAATCTCTTTCCCATTTATGTTCTTTAGTACCATGGCTATGATTTTAGTTTCATCACTTGATTCAGACCCTAAGTCTTATTCAACAGTTGCAACTGTTTTTCCCTTTTCTTTAGCCTTATCTTTGGTTTTAAATTTTTCTGGTTTCAGCTCCGGATGAAGTTTCCAGCAATGGTCTTCATCGTGGCTTGTTTTGGAACAATTTTTACAAAAGAAATTTCCTTTTTATTTCCTAGAGTTTGCATTTCTTTTCCTCCCTTTGCCTTTAAATTCACTATCCACATTCCCATCAAAAGATTGTTTCCCTCTAGGCTCTAAATGTGTGGCTTGGACACAAATCTTGTCTATACTAGTAGGATTGAACATAAGGATAGTATGTATACGAAATTGTGTAAACCACCTATATATTTCAGAAAAGTATCTTGACTATGAAAATCAATTCCTAACAACAGAGCCCTTCGTCTAAACTCTTGAGTGTAATCTTGAACACTTTGTCCTTAAGTTGTGTTTTGCCATTGTGATAGCCTTTGTAAATGAGCTAATGGTTAATTGTTGTGTTAATTATGAAAAATAAATTATTTTGATAAAGTAGTCTTACCATTTTTTAAAGTTTCAATGTAGGTAAGCAGCACTCCACCATACCCAGTACACTCCTTCCATTCTCAAAGAAGGCCAGCCCAGAATCTTTGGTGTTGTGTCCATGGGGTTTGTGTCTCAAATAAAATTCAACTTTCTTTATCAATTATAAGTTTACTGTATGGCTTACTTACTTCTTAAAACATATGCAACTCAATTTAACATCAGGCTTCAAAAATGGAATTTTACCGGTGGTTTTAGACTTGTGGAATTGATTCAAGAGTAGAGAGGATGACAATACCGTGAGAAGAGGATGAAGATGGGGATGGTGGATCACCTCATTCCTCCATGTCCTTTCTTTGGTGTATCCCTTTTATTTCCTCACGAAGAACCTTCTCCTCCTTTACGATGTTTAGACCTTCTCCAACAAGCTTTATCATTCCTTTCTTGTGGTCTCCTGCCATGTCATGTCTGAAGCCTTTCGAAATACCATTCTTCTTCTTTGTGTTTGAGTGTGGAGCACCGATTATCCGCCAGCACACTTTGTATCTGCACCATTGGACCTGTGCCTTAAAAATGGGCGGAAACTCCCGTAATTAACTCATTGCCCGTGGGGGTCCCGGGGGGGGCGACGAGCGCTTTCGGGCCTTACTAGCGAAGTTTCGGCGGAGGAAAACGCCAGGCTAAAAATAGATATAATTGCCTTGTAAAAGTATGGTAATTTCTAGTAAATACGGGCCGTTCATGGGCGATCATACGACGGTGAGATTATGATTAGTTTAGAGCTTTTCCCTTTAAGGTGTTGGAAAAATAAGGAGGGGGGGGGTAGGTGGTATTTAGGAATTAATCAACAAATTTTCACTTTCATTCACTAAACCCATATGCTACTTTTAAATGACACGTATGCACGCGGATATCCTTTATAAAACTCGTATGAACGAGAGATGATTGTCGAGATAATTATGTAACAGTTCTTTCGACGCATTCATTCATTCAGTGTTTAGTTAACAATAAGTATGTACGTGTCATGAAATGAACCATCACACATAAGCATCACATGGTGCAGAGTTTGGAGGCCAGAGCAGAGTGTAGGAAAGACACATTCTTGGTTACTCGACCTTCAATATTTTGTTACAAAACATCTGCAACATATGCTGGCGTAGACTCATGCCGATGCAGAACACCCACACAGCAGGCCCCGACCTCTCTTCAGAAGGAGAGCTCGACCCCCTGTCGTTTGTTCTACGGAAGAGAACTCGACCCCCTACTCTCGTTTACCAACCTCTGCGGAAAGGCTAGCCCACATTTGAAAAGGCCACAACCCTGGCCTCTATGGACCAAGTTTCATTAATTTTCCCAACGGATCCAGCTGCTTCAATAGACAACTTATGGGGCCAATTTTCATCATGTTTCGGTGGACCCGCTTCCTTTTGTTTAGCTCAATCATACATCAGTGATACTTTGTTCTACGTTGACGGATAGCGATGGCAGAACAAAATGGGACATTCCATGTTCATATAGTGACCTTCTGGTTGCACTGTCTGCTTTCTGTTCCTGCGGATGCAACGATATACATATATATACATATAAACATAAACATCGCTCTGCACACATATTACGGATCTAATTTCACAACCCATACGCTTTCTAAAATAGTAGTATGCCATGTTCTCCTGTGAAAACTTGCGTATGGTCACTGAACAAATGTAACAACTTTGTGATTAAATGCTGGTTCAGATATTTTAACCCAGAATGGAGCCTTCGCCTCATCTCGGATAAAGCATTCATAAATGGTCTGGAAAATGAAGCCATTTGGGTCTAGATTCACTTCTTCATCATTTTCTTCTTGGTGCATCCTGATTAGGATCTATGTCTAGGCTATGCCTGCCATTGGACTACTTGGTCGTCTTCATTCAACTTTCCAAACACTTACACTACAGTTGGTTACCTGTTAAACGGTCCTTTGTCAATATATGAGGTAAACCATCATTGTTGACTGTGGACGGGATGGCTGGACAATCAACGCTCAATACAATGGGTCAATACCATGACACGCCCCTAGTTTTACACCTTTAGGCATAATTAAACTTTAAAACTTGGTAGCCGATTATTTCCAGCATTTATCATGACTTTATATTAAAACCGCGTATGATTTGAAACCTTCTGTTCATCATTATTCACACATACTGAAGTTAACACGTACACATACACATGCGGGTTATGACCCATGGGATACCCTCTTCAAGGATTCATCATGTTAGTTTCCCTTAATTCACTTCATTAGTGATTTGCCATCATGTTGTCAGTGAGACTGCCATCAAGGACAACACTGCGTATATTATAACAATACTATTTTACCTGAGACAGTGGCAGCATAATTAATCATTGATCACACCATGGAATAGATACATTAAAGCATAATGATATTCTCCCTTATTCCAAACACCATGTCACTCTCCCCCATGACATCAAGGGCAGAGAACGGATCCAGCTCTTCCTGGGGTTCTTTCACTCCTCATGTGAGATGAAGAAGTAACATGGTCAGACATTTTAAAATTGTGCTCCCCTGAGTTCTCAGATCTTCATTTATTTTCCAATGAAGTACGCGGCTCTACAATGCCTTCCTATCTTAGAATCATACTTGTCAAAGATCAGCAAGGTGGTTTACAGCATGAGACTCAAACCTGTCCAGTGGTTTACAGTTGACTCAACTGCTGACAAGGAGTTTACATTTGACTCAACTACTGACCAAGTAGTTTGTATTGATCTCAAGTCTCCCCATGGCTGACTATTTAATTTTGTCTTGAATCTCAACATTAACACTGTCAATTAAATGTTATTTTTGACAGGTGCTGGAAGGGCCTCAGAGGAAAATGTTCTGTTTCGGAATCAATGTGGCCGCAACAATGACTGCTCCTGGGCGTGTTCTTACCCAAAAATGTGCATCCAAGCATCCTTTCCTGTTAACAATGGCTCATCAGCAAGCATGCAGCACACAGAACTCTGCCAGCATCTGGACTATGACAACAATCTCCATTCTGTCCTTGTCTGGAATCATGAGACTTGTCAGCCATTATAACAAGAAAACAAAAGATATCTTGACCAAAAAACTGGCTGGGGCTTGCCTCTTGTCTCATCACTGAAACACATGTCATGTCATCATCATTGTTGCAGAGAAATAGCTGGATACGGTTATAAATAATACAATCAAAAGTGTGTTGGTGGGTGGTGCTCCCTGAACCTATGCTCCTAGATATGAATTGTCATATAATTTTCTTATCATTGTTGCATGCCCAGTATACTCATTCTGCTTGGTGTATGTGGCTGAACTATGAAGCCTGCCATATGGAAAACAAAATATTAAAATTAAGACTGTTATTCTCCATAGTTTGTACCACTGTACTTTCTCTTCTTCATAGGATGCTATCAGGAAATGGCCCCAACAGACAACTAGAAATATCAGCAGATCTTAACAGCAATACACATGACAATTACAGCCACTCTAATCCATATAATATCTCACATCACTCTTACATGGGTCATTAAAATACATCACTGAGAAATGGATACATTCAGGTGTCATTCTTCCTAGACTGACCCGATTATCATCTTTCCAAATTTGCTTGAACTTTCTCATGCCTTTGTCTTGGAAATTATCCATTCTATGTATTCATCATAGCATTATTTTCTGTACATCCCCTTATTGTTTACAAGCATAACCTCTCATGGTAGGAGAAATGGCTTATAAGGATCATAATCATGTTTGTTCTATTCTATACTATTAAATCTAGGCCTTTTGTCCCTGCTTACATGAAAACAATATAACCAAACAGCAGTGCCTTTAAGACAGAATGTTGATTGTAGTGAAATAAATGTTGTTCGTTCTTTTGTAAAAATACATAGTATGACATTTTAAAGAAACATCATTATTAGACAAATTTCTTTGAAAATTCATATTTTGGCAATTTGACAACACAATTTTCAACACTTAGTTTTAGCTGATAATGAATCTTTAGCCTTTATGCAATGATTCTCTTCAGCAGTTTCACTGAAAACCAAGGCCAAGTTTAATAGCAAGGATACCTTTGATTGTACTAAAATAACATTAAAATTTTGGTATATCTTGAAACATCAGTTTATCATTAACTAAATTTACTGAAATTTTACCTCCTTCTCAAATTTTGGATTGTTATTGCTTTCCTTCTTTCCTTCGCTTATTCTGCTTGATCATTCAATTTTAAAGTCTTATTAGCTTGCTTTCTTATTCTTTAATGTTTGTGAAGACTTATTCTTTATTGTTGATTTTCTGAATCTGTTTTGGTAAGAATGAACTAGCACGTCACTTCCTTTTCTGGTAATTGTGAAGTTATTGTTACTTCTTGTTGGTACTTCAGGATCTTCTTTTGAAGATGATTTCCTACTTGGGTTTCTTCATTTCTTCCTTCGTTTCTGGATCTTCTTTAGAGATTGTTCAGTTCTGCTTCAAGTCTTTGTTCGATTGGTTGCATAATTGTGTTAAATATTTTGTTCCTCCTCCCTGTCCATTCAATATTCTATTGTCACTTTCATTTTGAGAGGTCATCTCTTTGTAGATGAATTCTGCCTTATTAGGTGATCTTTGTAGTTCTTCACTTCCTTCAGAGCTTCTTCTGGATGTAACATTGTACCCACTCTTCTTTCATGCCTTTGGTAAAATCTAGAACCACATTCAATACTGTTTTATCTTCTTTGTTTTAACCTGTGTTTTACGAGATATCTCCTTTTGATTAGCCTTCTTCTTCTGCTTCCTTGCGTTACGTGGATCTCCTTCAAGCGATCAAGATTCTACGGGACTTATCTACGTGCAATTGTTGAAAGGAAAAAATACGAGAAGGTGATCGATGTTTCGGACTTATAAACTTGGTTTCCTTTTCCATTCTTTAAAACCCTCCCCGCTACTTTTGAATCAAGCAGCGCTACACACGGTCTGCTTCCTCAGCTGTGTGAACGGAGATCTAAGTTATCAGATAATTCTTAACCAGTTCTTTGCGACATTCATTCATCGATGTTTGATTGTACAGTCAAAATATTGTGCGATAATAACATGAACATCACACAACATATGTGAACACTGGTTTTGGGTGGAAACCCAAGTGAGGAGAAAACCACCGTGGTAACATTTAATATTTATTATAAAGAAAAACATCTTACAACTTTTATGTCTGGCATGGAGACTCGCTTTAATATGCGGTACCCACTGGCTAATTTACTGACCTCTCCTGGAAGGCCTCGACCCTGGCTCTCGTTCCTGCGCTCTCTGCCAGAAGGAGGCTCCGACCCCACTCTCGTTTGACCTCTCCTGGAAAGGCTGCAACACAAAGCCTGAGCTACAGCCTAAGCCTCTATGGATGTTGTCAAATTTCTGCTGGGATTAATAGCCCCCAATAGACAACACGGCCCTTTTCATCATATTTCGGTGGACCACTCCACCTTAAGCTCAATCTTGTCAATGATGCCATAAATGTTGATGAATGAAAGCCTTTGTGAACAAATGGACATTCCACATATAGCAACACAACATTGATTTTTTCTTTCTTTTCTTTCTTTGGTCTCCACTTCTCTTGGCACTCTTTGTGCCATATAAACCCGCGTGTACATACTTTATATTACGGATCTAATTTGGGGCCCGCCAAGCACCTGCGAAGACGACTCGCCGTGTCTGTCCTGCTTCCTCTGTTCCACAAACTTTTCTGGGTCAGGACGTGTATAGATGGCATACTTCCCAGTTCTGGAATCTTACGGTTCAGATTTGCCTTCACTTAGGACAGATGTTATTCATCTCGGGATCTGTTTAAACGGATCTAGAAGATACGATGCATTTGGAGATCTAGTTTACTTCCTTCATCATTTTCTTCATGGGTGTAATACGATTCGGATCTAATAACAAAGCCATCACCACCTGTGGACACCGTTGAGGTGATAGCTAGCTGTGACCTAGAACACTTACACACCCTTTGCACAATGAATTTCTTCTATGTAAATAGGATCTCTAGCCTTTGTCAATACCATGAGCCAAAACCACATGTTTTCAATGGTATTCTTTGACGGGACAGCCAAGACAGTCCAGTAGCTCCATTGTTGATTGACCCATGACCGCGCCTAGTTTTACCTTTATAGTGCAATTAGGCATACCATTTGAGGCATTCATTTCTATAATGAATCAATGACTTCCAACAAAAAACATGTTGCTTTAAATATAACTTTGTTCATCATTAATGGCTGCACTATCTCTGCAGTTACTGTACACTGTACTAATATTTGATTAGCAAATTAGGATGTACACATCCATTAAGTTCATCCATGTCAATTCCATCAATTACAACAATAGTGGTTTACTTCATCATCTTCATCGAGTGGGGTTGTAGCTAGGACATACTCTGCATGTCTTCTGTGAGAAGACGGCCGCATATGTGAAGGTATTTATTAAGTATTGCATTATGTGTGTGTTCTGAGCGAGAAGCAGTTAATTGTGAAGAGAGAACAGGGGATATTGTAATGATCTTGGGTGGTGCTGTCTCTTAATTTTTTCTTGGATAATAGAGAAAGGAAGAGGCTGGCGATTTGTTAGGTGGACATTATTAGAATAATTGAACCACATATATCTATGTCTCTGGTTTGTATGTATTTTGTGTGCTTGTATCTTTGTATATTTGTATTTTTGTACTCATAATATATAATTTTTTCTAACATTTTGGGATCCATGTCTTCGGGAGCTTCTCCTTCATGAGGGCATGTGGCTGCAAATACGAGGTGAATCGGAAAATGGAGTTAAAATATTTATGGGTTGGGGATTACTTTTTCTCTAACCAGTGTTCTTCCCTCTTGAGTTTTCAGCTTAGTGACATCAAAACTTGCAAAATCAACATATCTTTGCACAAGAACAAATACGGTAAAATTAGCTACGAATATAGCTGATCTGAAAAATACAGGACTATTTGTCCAAATGCTGTTTTAATGTCTATAGCTAATTTAATTAAGTATGTAATTATTCTCATATGCTGGGTTAAACAAAGTGTTTTGTTGTTCATTTTGAGTTTATATGTGATAATTGGATTATTTCAAGTTCTTCATTTAATATCGGTTCGAAATACACAACAAAGAAAAAAAATTCACCATGGCATAAAAACAATAAATTGATGAGGCGGAAGTTCACTATCACAGGCTGTCTGTCTTGGGGTCAGGCTTAATGAGCATATCCTTGCTCTATCCAGTTGCTCAAAAATATAGTTCCTAAATTACGAGATATATATAATGAACAAAAAGCTATGAGTTGACTTAAGAAAATGAAATGAGCTAAAAGTAAACTTGTTTCACCTCATGGTGAAATTATTTAATCCATTGTATCACTGGTGACCTGCTAAGTGTCCTCCTTTCCTCCTGCAAACAAAAACTGGCTATATATGCTTTTATCTTTCACATTTAACCTATTAAAACTCTAAGATGTAGAAACTTAGATGCAGGCAGATTTTTTCGTTTAGTTTAATAAATATTAAGAAGGTATGACATCCCAAAAAGCATTTAATATGTATTTTAAATGTGGGTGGGAAGAAACAAATTCAGCACGTAATTTGGTACCTTTCTGAGATTTGGTGGTGGCATGGTGGGTGGAACATTTATTAACGTAAATGTGGTGGGCGATCATGAATGCTTTCCCACTATCTGCACGGGACAACGTCAATAAACCTTCTGTAACTGTGATGAAGTGATCCACATTCATGATATAATCACAGGGTTTTAGACAGTAAACAACACAATGTTATCATTTTTATTTTAAGTGCAGGCGTGCATGAGATTTGGGATAATTCATGTCTATTATGTGTGAGTCTAACCTCTCACAGTCCATGGGTGATTCTGTATATTGTGTAGAAATTTAGCCTTTAACATAACGAAATTTAGTTAAAAAACTAAATATGTGTTATTATGTTGAGTTAAGCTTAACTATAAGTAGGTTTAGTGAAGCATGCTTATTCGTGGGGAGGTGGGATGTTTGAAATACAGGCCTCATAAAGGAAAAATTTACAACCGGTATACAAACCATGACACTTGAACTGTAACATATTATTAATTACGTAAAAAGAGTATAAATAATACTCCAATCCCAAGTTTTAAGTATTCCAAATTCCATTGCTCTAATAGGAATATTCCAAGAATATTTTGGAGAATATTTCTTTTAATTTTCCAATTCAAGGCAGGACCTTTAAGTTGCGTTAGAAGTTACAACAATTTTGAACACTTTAATTTTGAGGAATTTTTCATAGGACATGATCTTTCTAATTATAAAGTTATCTTTTAGGGGCAACAGTGAGTTGTTATGACAAATACCCAAGAAAGCAGTGATTCAAAAAGTTACAGAATGGCGAAATTTCTCACTGTCTCAATGTTCATTCTAATGATCGAGTTGGTTCTTTCAGTTGCATGTTGACAATTCTGGTTATTAGTTTGATTGAACTGCTTTCCTTTTCCAGTTTAGAGACATGCCATCTTGGCAAAGCAACATGCCGTGAGTTCTAAAAGGAGTTTCTTAGAGAGCAAAGAAACCACTTGAGTTGGTGCATGCCGACTCATGAACTTCTCAGGGTCCTGATGGATTGGTGGAAGTTGTTGTATTCCTCACTTTTATTAGTGACTATGAAACTGAAAAAATTGGTTTTCTTCTTGAAGCGAGTAAAACCTTTGCAAAAGTTCAAAGAGTTCAAAGCCTTGTTAGAGAACAAAAGTGATCAAAAATCAAGGTATTTAGGATCGGTGGTAGTGGAGAAATATGATTCGAAAACGTATGATCTTTTGCACCAAACAACATGAAATCGAGAGAAAGAATTTACAGTCACACACACGAGAAGAATGGTGTAGCGAGAGAAAAAGAACCAAACAATCATAGACATGACAAGTGGCATGTGACAAAAACACTTGTCTAATGAGTATTGGGCGAAGGCGTTGCATGTGTTGTTTATGTGATAAATAGATCTCTGAAAATTGATAAACAGAGTTCTAGAAGAATCATGATACAGTGTCCATGTTGTTCATTTTAATTTCATAGTTTTTGGATGTGTAGCCTGTGCACATGTGCCTAAAAATAAGAGGGCAATTAGATGATCAAAGTGAAAAATACATGTTCTTACAGTTATAGTGAGCAATCCAGCTTACAAATTGTATAACTATCACCAAGAAAGCAATCATTCGCATAGATGTTAAAGAACACAAGTCATGGAGATAGGACTGTAGACAAAGCAAGGCGGTACACGAGCATTTGATGGAAAGATGATAGCGAGAAAGGAGTAGCAAGGTCAAGCAAAGACACCAAACATAGTCACACCAGCGAAGGACTCCAGATTTCGGAAGGCCAACATGGATCTTCAAGTAAGATCCAATAGACAAAATTCTCCAAGAAACCAAATAGGATGTGAATAAGCAATGGTGAGAAAAAGATAGAAGTATGAAAGATATTTATGATGAATTGGAAGTTAGTTCAAATTTTCATTGTTTTGGCATTCAACCTTCTTCGTTTGAAGAAGCAATCGAAAATTAAAATTGGGTACAAGCCATGGTGGAAAGAACAGTTCCAGTGAAAGAAATGATACATGGGATTTGGTTAATTTACCAAATGATAGAAACCTCATTAATTGGCAAGTGGGTGTACAAGACAAAGGTGAATGAGAAAGGTGAGATTGGCTGATTTAAAGAAAGACTTGTAGCAAAAAGGATTCTGCATAATGGCAAATAATAGAATTTGAAACGTTTTCCTACTGGTATCTAGATTGGATATATTAAAATGGGTTCTATGACATTGAACAAGCGGAAAGTATATTATATGGTTGTCAAATCGACCTTCCTTGAATGGAATTTTAGAAGAAGAAAGTTGTGTACGGTGACCTCCAGGTTATGAAGTTGAAGGTAAAAGAGAGATAAAGTTTACAGATTGAAAATGCTCTGGACTTAAGAAAGCACCTAGAGCATGGTATACTTAATTGGCAGGTTACATGATTAAGAATGGATTTTGTAGAAAAACATTAGACTACCTTATACTGAGGTAAATGAGCATGGACAAATTGATTGTTTGCTTATATGTTGATATGAGTTTTACGAGTGATCTTGAGTTGGATGAATTTAAAACAACCATTGAAAAATTTGAGACTGGCAGATCTTGGTATCATGATAATTCCTTGGCTTTGGGGGATTGAGCAATACGAAAAAGAATTTTTATTTTCCAAAATAAGTATGCTAGAAATTTGTTGAAAAGATTAAGGATGGATAATTGCAAACTGTACCTACACCGGTTACAGCAGTACAAAGTTTAACCAAGGATGATGAAGGAAGATATCAATCAACTCTATTCAAAAAGATTGGTTGGAAGCCTCATGTATCTCCACACCTATAAGACTAGATATTATTAGCGGTGGGTTGGTTCCAGTTTATAGTGGACCCAAAAACACATTAGGTGTTGGAGAAAAATAGTGCCGAGACCATAACGAGGAACTAAGACTGGCATAATACTTGTGCATGTGCCCTTAAAGAAAGATTTGATTGGATATGTAGATATTGATTTTGCGGGAAGTTTGGATGATTGGAGAAACATCCGGTTATTGTTATGTGAGTTTCGAGTTTGTTGTGAGAATCTAAGAAGAAACCCATTGTGACACTATCATCAACGAAGCGAGAATGTGCTTTTAAATTCAGCATGTGGAAGATGGTTGAAAGGTATTGGATGGACTCAACCAACAGCAACAAGGATAACAATGATATCCATGACAACACATCAGCGATTTCACTATCCCGAATATTGTGTTTCATCAAAGAAGCAAGCATATTGATACAAAATGTCACTTTATTCAAGAACATGAGCAATGGAGAAGTTCACTTCGAAGCTTCTTGTAAATCTAGTGATCAATTGGGCGTTTTGATATCTTACGAAGCCATTGACGATGAAATTTGTTTGAGTTTTCACAAAGAAACTTGAGCATGTCAGCTAGCTAAGACATAGACCATGAGAGTATGTTTGAGTTGTCATAGGTTATGTTTTAGTTTAGTGGTGGTAATTAAGGGAGTGTTAAAATATGTAATTACCACCCACATGCATTGTTAGACAATCGATTGAATGAGTTAGTTATGAGTTGAGTGATAGATATTTGGTGATGAGTTAGAGAGTAGGTTAAGTGAGACTTGATCATGTTAGGTTATGTGAGAGTATGTGCATGTCAATTTAGGTTAAATACCCTTTATCGGGTTCATTGTATTCCATTGCACAATTCTATGATGATTTAAGATTAATTGAAGGAAGTCCCACCAGCTGATAACTATTTTTCATCGTAAATAATTGTGTTTTTGTCTGTTTGAATCTATGCTTATCCCTTTGCCCTTTAATTTGCGGAACCACTATGAGCGCTTGAGCAAGTAGCAACATCAAATGAATTAAAAAATGTGTTTGCTATTATGAATCCCTTAAAGCCATGGAATCCCAAAACAGCGATGCTAGCAACAAAGTTAACACTAAGGAGGCGGAACTTTGTGTTCTTCGAAACGAGGTTATAAGAAAGAGCGACATTAGAAATTCGACAATGTATAAAAATTAGGGTGAAGGTGAAAATCAAGGGCGGGTAATTGTCTTAATTATAATAATTATCGAAAGAGAAAAATAGATGCTACCACAGATAATCCTCAGGGTTTGTGGACGCTACCAAGGAGAAAGATATGACCGTATCATATTAATAGTGAGGAAACGATGAAATGCGGGAATTGGAGGGTCGAGGAAATATTTGGTTCTTAAGGTATCGAAACGGGGTTTTGTGGCAACTGTCAGAAAATATGGGGCTCTACATCTTTGGCAGTACGGAAATTCCTAAGCTCTCAAAGCACTATGTTGGGAATCAATAATCCATAAATTGCAAGGTTTAAAGTTAATGTGATCGCAGTGTTTAACGCCAAGTACGTCACAAAAAGCGAGAGACAAGGGTGTCGAAAATGTGGAGGACTGAGACAAGTAGAGGACGGAGGTTGTGTGGCTGCAACAGGTGCTCAGTTAAAATGCGCCCATGTACGCGGGGAGGTTTTGTCCATCGGACCATGAGTACATGTTGCATAAGACTTGTCCACATAAATTAAGGACTCTGAACAGTCATCAGTATTTTTAAGAGATGTATTCCTCTGGTTTCCTCCTTTCCAAGTGCCGTGTCTAGGATTCTTCTATGGATGGCCACACATAGTTCTTCATTGCTCCATTATGGGTAGAGAATGCCTTCTACAGCAGACCCCATCACCGAATTGGATTGTGAAATTCATTTCAAAAAATGTGGAAGACCTTGTGAACCTTGTCAATGTTATAAATATTTTCCACATGTGGACATCAAGCAAGATTTCCATTTTCGAGAAGACCCTCATAAATTTCATTGTGATAAACCTTGACAGTGATACTAAGCCTGGGATGTGGGAACCATATGGAGGAACATGTGGGTCATGCAAGCGAGAAATTCCTGTTGTTCTCTTGCTGAGAATGATGCGTAAGAATCTTCCATGTGGTCACCAATATGGCCGGTGCCTTTGAAATATGTCCTCATTGCAAGAATCATGCAAGAAACGTTGTCTGTGGTCGCTGCATTCTTATTTGTGGAACCTTATTGCTGCACACTTAAAATGTGAATGGAGCTGTCAACTTCATTCTTGTGATCTCTTTTGCCATGAAATATGCACGGAACGGTGTGACAAGCCGTGTCAAGAAACCCTAAGGTGTGGGCATCTCAGTATAGGTCTGCGGCAGGAGGCCTGCCCAGGGTTCGGGGGTTGTGGTCTCGGAACCCAACGGATGTGTTTCACGGGGTATACTGTCTAAATAAAGTCTATCAATAGGTTTATGCAGCTCATGGGCCCCTAACGACATGTGCATGGCTCGGTGGGCTCGACATGGATGGACATAGGCAAAACGCAATTCTTGAGCTTGGTGCTTCGACCTAGGTAAGCTAAAGAAATGGTACACTTGGTATAAATCATGAAAAATGTTGTGTATTCTTGCAATTTAATGAATTAGGATTTCTAAAATCTATTAGCATTGTTAAATTCCATTCTGCGGTCATAGATGCAACTCACCTATCGAAGAACGTTACGTATTTAAATGCTATAATGGTGCAACAAATTGGAAAATTCAAGCCTCACATAACCGGATTAGGAAAAGTGAAAAGAAGGAACATTTGGTTAAAGAAGAGGGCACTATAGCAAACAATGGTGAAATTCATGTGAATACAGTGACCTTTCATTAGTTTAAGAAGCCTATACCCAGGCCGGAAGCTTGTTCTCTTTGTGGAAAAGGCACCCGTAAACTAAGGAAATATATATGCATTGGTATATGCAAGCAATAACGACCATGCAAGAAAACAAGCAATATCGTTACCTTGCAAGAAAAGCAATAGAACATCTACTGCTTTGTCATAGAGCACAACTCTACAAGGGCTCATGCTTGAAAATCTTTTATCTGACTTAGTTAATTTAAAGCTTCTTAATAATGTCGATTCTGTATCTAAAAATGATTTTTTTACACTGATAGTTTCTCTAATAGCATTGGTTTGTTCCTCTCGAAACTGTTTGCTACTAGGTTAGCGATTTGTGACATCGTTAAGCAGAGAAACCCTAATCTATTGCAAAGAATATTGAATTCCAGGGTGGGGTGGAAAATTGGTGGAACTAGATGGTGCGAATTTATGATTATGAGTTGGGAGAAGAGCGGCGGTATCGGTGTCTGAGCGCCCAATTCTGTGTGTGGGAGAGTGTAAGAACCTGAAGACATCTCGGTGCCCTGATTGCAAGGCCACGGTGGGAAGGTGTAGAAATTATAGGAATTGCATGTATGTATACGATTGTCCTAATGCGATATTTTATATTCTTGTCACTAAATACGAAATCCTTCACCCAGTAATATTTTGCGGAAATTAAAATCAATTTCAAACACATGAAACAAAATAAAAACAATCTGCTATGCTTGTAGTTGTTTAACCGAAAGCTTGAAGCTAAAAACCACAACTATCATATATTGTATCATGGAGACCATGTTAACTGATAAATGCAAGCTTAGTACATCAAGCTCTTGGTACAATCAATCGTCACTAATCGGAAGAAATAGCAAATCCTTTTGATTTCTTGCCCTGGAAGTAACCTATCCTTTAAATCATATGCAGAAAGACCCCTAAAATGAATTTGAATCCTTTCTATTTGCCTTTGTGCAATCCTTATTGGAAACTCCAATGTGGTCATGATAAATTCATCACTATAGTCCTGGCGGATGATCTATTCTTGCCCTTTCACCTATCTCTCCATTGGGCCCGGCTTTTTTCTCAGTTGCTTCCATGTGTTGTTCGATTGATTAACGAGTTGTGTTTCGGTTAATTAACTTTAGGTAATTCACTCCTCTCTAGTGTGTTATTTAGTTAAACTAGATACAACTAGCTCAGGCAGGCATAGCTACGGTCAACATTTGAGTTAAATTGAATAACAACTCCATGAAATACTCTTCCAACTGTCATAGCTTTCACATCGGTTCTAACAGATGCTCCATGCATGAACCACACGTTAACCTAGGAATTGTGTAATTCCTTCAGCCTTCGATTTGACAAATGTGTGCTCTTGAAATTAAGTGCCCAAGAGAATAGTTGATATTTAGGGCTAAGTTATTATTGAGCTAATAATAATAATACTTCTATTTTTAGATAAAGTGATCTGTAAATAGACTTAAGCAATATTCTAAAAATAGGTACTAATATTTTCCAACTTGACCAACCATCCACACAAATAACATCCTGCAACTTTTGAAATATGATCAACATGTCTAAAAATAGACATAGTCTAAAATGAACTTACCACTAAAAATAGCCTGTAGACACACTTAGTGAGGTGATTGATTTTCACTAAGCTCATCATCTTTGTTGAATCTCAAAACTCCCTCTCCAACAAGATAGGGTCTCCCATCTTGAATCCTGCCTCTATGGTATTCGAATTTTCTCATAGCGCCTTGGTAGATATGCATCTACGATCTTCCATAGGAATGTCTTGAAGCAACATGATATTTAGCTGCTACACCGTCTACGTGTGATGATACCGGATATCAATATTTAGATCTATGTGAAACAAGGATTAATGAAAGTTTCGTGCAACTGCGATTATACAATGTATCACTATAGGATCTAAATACGAACGAACAAACAGCAGGATCTTACACATCGAGATGACCTCACATGCAGCTTCGACTTGTTGCCATGTGTTAATAGCTATTGGTACAAAGTTATGGATCTTTGTTTCTTGTTGTATAAAGATACGCACGAATCCCGATGCGAAAACCCCTCTGATGTGCTCTTCCATGGTTGGGCGCACCTTCGGTGCATCCGTTAAGCCAACACCAATTCACCTCATCTAGTCTATCCCCAACTGTGTTGTGTAGATATGTGAGATATCTCGGAACATGCTGCCTTCAAAAGGTCTTGGTAGGCTTAACCATGTGTGGTACAGTTTCACCGCATAGCATATGTACGGTCTTGTATCATTCTAAATACATGATGAGCCCACCAATAATGATAAATAGTAGCATCCACTACCTCTGCCGATGTAGCATCCTGTTTCTCTAATTTACGGAAGAGTGTCGATAGGCTTTGGCCTTGCATGCTGAAACTTCTCACGTATCTCCCAAGCACACTTTCTTGAGACAAAACGATTACCCTTCCGGTACATATATTCCCTTCTGATCCAGAAATAATGAGAGGCCCAATCCTTCATCTCAAACTCCTTTAGGGTTGCACCTTTGCATGAGTGTATCAGCTTGCTCATGCGTTAGTATTAAATCATCGTAAAAAGAAGCAATTCCGATCTTACCTTCACCATTTGTGCCAGTTTGCATACGCCTCACTCTTGGTAGAAATGATCCCGATGGTAAATAAACATCGTCATGTGTACCAAGCATGAGGGTGCTTGTTTCGACACTGTGCTCTTTGATGCACGCACACATGCGACTAATGCCCCGAAGATCTCAAATCTAGGAGCCTACTCAGGCCTGCCACCTCTTCATCGGTCCATTAAAGGTACGGTCTTCACATCCATATGATGAATGTGCAACCTGCCTTAAAACCGAGATGGTCCTTGTGAAGGTACACTCGACATTGAAAAGGTTTCTTCTCGTCAATCCCCTCGATCTATGAGAATCCTGAGCAACAAATGCTTGCCTTATACTTCTCGACGCTCATCAACAACACTTTCTGATGATCACATCTTGATCCTACGACACGATTTACCACGGCCTTGGAGCAATCTCCCATGCCTTTGTTCGACCAATAAGTCATACTCCTCCTGTGGCATCTACCCATGTGAGCCTCACCGCAATTCTTCTTCAAAAGATAGATGCCTGTGATACACTTTCTCGCTGAAACCATGTATCGATCGCCGATGGGAGTGACTTTCTTTATACTGTGACTGTGATGTGAGACTCTATTCTGTTACATCAAGCTTCGGTCTCAGCTTCGTGGTATGTGCCATGTTAATAAAGTGTTTGGTTTTGCATGAGTGGACTCCCTCCCTCCATGAATCTCCTCCTGTGGCTGGTGACATCTAAGGATTGTCTTTTGGAACAAGAAATTCCTCACCTCTACATGCTGTAAGTATATGACTCCCTCTCAACTTAACCATGGCTTTCTGCCTCATTGAATTTATCTTGTACTTTCTACACAGATCATTATTTTGTCTATAGCAAATACACGATAATTATGGGGTGTTTCTGTGTACCCATAAATATCCCAACCACGGGGTAGAGCTCGACTTCTTCTGTGTTCCTTTGTCCTTGTGAATCTAATAGGCTTGAGCCAAAAATATTCGATAAGAAATATCAGCTTCTTTTGAGGTAAAGGCTTCTTCGTTGTACTCATGCCAAGCAATCTATGAGGACAACGATTTTCACATAGCGAGCGGTGTTCGCTTAACTTTCGCCCACAAGTGCATCGGTGAGCTGGTCATGTGCTTTCGCTGCGTTGCAACACTGTGATTATATTCTTCCTCTCTGGAAGCTGATGGGCGTTCATCGGGTAGCCTTAAGGTTCTCTTTGAATTGTTCTTGCTACTACAAATTATTTGAATTTTCTTGAGATATGTTCTACCCGCTACATTATCGCCCGTATAGCTTTCTTGCCCCCGACTCCTTATATCTTTTGATACTTTAAACTCACAAAACTTTGAGAATGTTTTGCTCTTCTTGTGAAGATCTCGACGCTGAGAATGAATCGTGAAAAATACTTTATAATACCTATGTTTTATGTGACTGAGCAACAGAAAGGTCCTCGTGTGAATTCTCTCTGGGATCATAGAAGCATGGTTCTCCTTCTGCAGAAAGGTGGTCTTAAAAATACTCATAGTACCCCGCACTCGTTATAGGTCAATTTAGGCACCATTCCCAGCCAGCACAGTTAGCCTCGAGCATCATCTCGAGACCGATAATTAAGGTACATCATTTCACTAACATCTCGGTTGCTATATGCCCTAAGACATGAAACAACATAAATCAAACAAGACTTTCATCAAAGAAAGGGTTTCCATGGTTTTGAAGCTTATTATTTAACATATAGGCACTATGACATGAGGCTCTAAGGGAGCCTAAGTTCGTACATGTCTGAAGTAGCCCCATTTGAGGGCTGTCTGCAGGAAGCACTTCCGAAGATTCAAGGTGCGTTGCTCACATTGGGGCAGAAATTCTCATTGTTATGGAATCTCCAAAAACATGCAGTGTCTTCTAGAAGGGTTCACATGTGTCAGCTTGATCCAAGTGTCATTTAGCTTGTCTGTATTTGAAGCATGTCTTTTCTTGCAGAATGCTATTTATTGCAAAACAACCTATAGTTCATCTATAAATTGAACACGAATGTAAGTGTTTGAGGAGGAAGAATTTGAGTAGAGAAATGCGGAGAATTTTCAATAGAGAGTTTGATTTGTGGAACTCTTGCTAGAGATTTGTCTTTGTGTGATGAGACTTGGGAACTCTGGTGGAAAGTCACTTCAAATCAGTCACTAAGTTGTAACTTTCTATTTTATCATCAATAAGAGTACTTCTTGTTTTCCCCTACGCTGTCGATTTTCTTTTGATTTTCCATATTACAGAGATCTTGGTTGATGAATGTAGTTGTCATGTTGATTTGTTTGAATAATGAATGAATGTCTATGTTATTGCATCTCTTATTTGTTTCGTTGTTCTTTCTTGTGGAATCATTATTCATAAAATCGCTTGAATTTGATTTGTAATGGAACGCCCATAAAGGAGCCATTGCAGGCAGTACAGAGCAGTGAGCCTCCAATCCTCTCTTGTGTATACTTGTTCTAAGTTGGGAAAAATGGTAGTATAATCTTCACTGTTGTTCTAGGCTGTGCCTGGGAAGCGTAGTTTGTCCGTAATTACAATTACATTTAATTATCCCCTTACCTCGTGTTGCCACAGTACCTTGGGAAGTCTAGTGAAAATATTGTTACAAAATATTCAAAGCACCATGGTGAATGTGGCCCAATATGCTGTGCCATAAATTAGCCTCATCCCCGACTCTCACCATTTCTGCCAGCACGCACGTCATTGCAATAACCCATCTACCTACGCTTGTGAGATTCTTAACTAGAATCACATGTCCTCTTGGTTTGATGGTTGTTTGTGAAGGAAAGCTTTCCTCATGAAAACAACATCATAACACTACAATATTTAATATTACGGTGAGACCAAGTTCTGCCAGGACACCAGAACAACCATAACATATTTCTAACAAAAATGGATTACACCGAATCCTCTCACGAAAATCAATAGTCCCAATGTCGGTTGCATTGTGTCAACAAGTGTCGCCATCTCTACACATTTGAAGGTCCTTCTCCTCCAGTCACTAATGCAACTCTTTGTCTCTCGTCATATGAAGGGCACCACTATAATATACCACACGGATCCCATTGAGCTTGAAACCAAATAGATCAAAAGACCGTCAGTTCAAATTGAGGCTAAGGGCGTCCCTGTTGCGGTGGCATCATGCTTGTTCTTCTTCTTCTGTGGGTAGTTAGTGGCGAAATGCCCGCTGTTCGTGACAATGAAAACAATTCACCTTGGAAAAATCCTGGTTCTTGCCCCCAGCCTTAGATTTTGAAGAAATTGCCCTTCCCTTTCCTTTCTTCCCGACGATAAAGCGAAATTCTCGTCATCTTCTTCTTCGATGAAAACCATCCCTGATATCGCCTTATCTCCTTGCACAAGATCAGGCAAAGTGTCCACGTCTTAGCGAGTTTCTCACCTTGTTGATAGAGAATATGGTAAGCTATGCCAACTCTTTGGAAGCCAGGAAGACAATATCTTAGTATTCATCATCAGAGGTAATCCCCACACTTCCTAGTTCCTCCTATAATTGGACAAACTTTCATGAGATATTTTGAATACTATTGCCTTCTCCATTTGTTTTGAAAGTATCTTTAAAACCAACTTCCTGCAATGTTTTCTTTGGAAAAAATTGTCCAAAGCCTTCCTGTTGCAAATGGAGTGGCTTTCCCATGAAAATTGGACACAATGGTCTTACACCTTCAACATAATTCTTCTTGTCTTTGCTACCTTCTTTTTGTATCGTCAAGTAATGCGACATCGCTAGAACCGAGGCTTAGGAACATTGCTGTCGATGAACTCCTTGATCCATTCTTGTTTCCAGAAGCGCCTCCATCCTATCCTTAGGGCTATGGTCGGAAGGCTACCATCAAGGCATGCTCAGTGCAGCTTAGTGAAAAAGTTCAATGTGTCATGTGCTTTTGATTTTGATGAGAAAATTTGAATTTGTCCCTGGGATAAGCTCAACAATTCTGTTACTATGCAATCTTAAAAGAATTAACACTGCTTTGATACCATGTAGAAATTATATACAAGATGCGTATATATCCAGATTCTCTGAGTCTCTGAGTATTTTGTCTTCTTGCTAAATACGAAGAATCTTTATTGTTATTAATACCTTCAGAAATTAAATCAATTGCAAACACATGAAGCAAGTAAAAACAATCGCACATAACGGTGGTTTAACGGGAAAGCACGAAGCTAAAAACCCCAACTATCATGTATTGTGTTATCATGGAATAATGTTAACAATATCCTTTAAATATTAGTACATCAAGCTCTCTGGATACAATCAATACCGTCTTTTATAATCGAAGAAATCTGCAGAAATCCATGCGACCCCAGTTTCTTGCCATCGTCACTTTGCCTCCTTGCGCAATACCCTCTGAAAGACCCACGAATGAATTCAAATCTCGCCCTTTGCACTACGCAATCCTCATTGGCAACTCCAATGTGTTTGGTGCAATCAATGCATCACTATAGTCACAACGGATATTCATCTTTCCCTTTCCTTGTCTCCATTGAGGTCTCATGAGATGACATGCTGTAGTTACTTCTTGTGTTTATTTGGTTAATTAATGGTTATTGTTGTGAATTAATTATTAATTAGATGTACGCTCTCACAAGTGTATCATTCGGTTAGACTAGATACAACTAGCTCAGCGGAACGCTCCATTCTGTTGAGTTAAAGCTGAATAACATCTCCATGAACTACTATTGTTAACCTATTGTCACTGCTTTTCACTTCGATTCATGGGTTCCTCCATACATGAACCACCATTGAAAACCTTGATTAGCGTTCATATTGATGACCATTTGAAGAATACGTATCTTTGAAATTAAGTTGCTCAAGAGAACAAGTTGATATTTAGAGTACGATTAATATTAAGAAACTAATAATAATAAAACACTTATATTTATAAGTGTTGATCTATAAATAGACTTGCTTAATATTCTAAAAATATAATTTCATCTATTTTTTCAACAAATAGCCATCCTAAATAATAACCAAATGTAGTCACCATGTCTAGAAATAATTTATTTGCTATAATTAATAAAACTTATTAAAAAACAGCATAAAATTTACTTAGTGAAAGGTGACTAATTTTCACTAAGCTCATCATATTGAATCTCGGCAAGGAAATGTTCCTCTGTGAGGACATCGAGAGAAAAAGGTTTGTTTTGGAGTTGCCGCTAGATAAGAAGGAAATGTTATACAGAACAACATGTGATGAAGAGGCTGGCAATGCAATCCTTCTCTAATTTAAAATAATAGGTTTAAAAAAGAGTGATGCATATGTATGTATTCATCCTTTTTAAAACTAGTTGTTCTAGAAGTGTAATGTGAGCCTTTTTTAAGGCATGATTTATTTTTGGAAGTATTTATGGCAAATATTTTCAAATATACATGCATATATATATTTTTGGATGTTAGAAGTTTATTCAAATTCTTTACCTCTTAAATTCTCATTATTGAATATGGTGAGAAAATTGGTTGAAGTGTGAATGCTATGAAATAGAACTATTACATGTATAACCTAAATAAGAATCATCATGGCCGAAGTATTAAGCAAATTTTTTAAAGGTATTGATTTTCTTATTATGTGGTTGATGTAGTAATGGTTTTAAAATCATGATTAATTGAGTTTTTAGATAGAGAATTAGATAAGATGGATTTTCATAAAAAATTTATGGAAGTTTTCTAAACCCATAATTTGGATAGTATTGGTTTAATATTTATGTTGCAATGTTTTTTTGGATGGAATTGAATTTTATGGGTAAGATAGAATGGTATTCCCAAATTTTAAAAAAACCACTATTATATTACATTATCGAGAGGTATTTTATTAGAATTGGAATTGCTAATTTTTGTCTTAATTAATTCTTTTGCAGTCTCGCATAAAGGGGTTTTAAGACAATATTTAAGACAATTTCGGGTAAATTGTCTTAAGTTGGAACAAAAGAAAACGTGTGTGTCTCTATAAAGACGATATATAACACAAGCATTTTTGTCTCCCAGAAATTTCATTTGTCTCTCTGGGGGCAGTTCATTTTGTCTCTCTAGGGGAATAATGGTTTTCTTTTCTCTACAACCTGAGGGTTTAAAATGATTTTGGGTAAATTGTCTTAACTTGGTAAATAAACTTTTGTGTTGTCTTGAATATTATCTTTAAGCTAGTGTCTCAAATTATTGTCTCAAATATAAACGCAAGGAGTGTGTCTCTTATGAGACAATTTTGACTTTGTCTCTCTGAGAGCTATGGGTGGAGTTAGAACACTATTGTCTTTATGAAATGATATCTTTAATCTATCATGTTCTCTAGAGACAATCTAAAACAATGAATCTGATCCCACCATTAAAATAAATCAATATAGAAATAATTAATTAAAAAAAATCATCTGTTGAATAATTCATGTTGGGGTACAATGCATTCAGCTTACTAACCTCCTGTAGCGGTGCTCTTCAGTGAGCTAGTACCCTTTAAGGAATTAACGAGGAGTGTGATAGTTCTTCAGGTATGTTAATATGACATAGTTTTAAAAAATGTTCACTTTGTAATATGGCATAAATCACCATTAAATATATGTAATCATGTGGCCGCCTATTTTTAACTTATTTTAAAAAATAAATCAATTGATTTACAGCTCCTTTGTGAAAAGCACCCTTTAAAAAACCGGCTTTGCAAAAAGCTAATAATAAACAATAATCTACAAACAATTAATCTAGCCATACAAAGAAAATTAGTAAATTAGCACAAGAAATACAACAACCACCAAATACATTTTATACCAACATGACAGCATATGACACATGATGTGAGCTACATCAGTTGCATCAACTACGTAAATTGCCACGTGCTATTAACAGATTTGTAGTTAATGGAGAAAAAAGAAAAAAACAACCTAAATTTTTATTGATTGATAATATCCAATCTTTAGAAAAAAAATCGAGACATATTGAACGCAGAAATATTTCATGACATACGAAAGTGTGCCTTTCTCTCCATTGTCTGTGAATATCTCTCTTTTTACGCACGGGAATGGCTTTGACATCATACGACGACGGCACACAGTCCTTCAAAGTACTAAGTATGATCAAGGTTGTGTTAGAATGATGATGCGATAAAACAAAAAAAAATAAGCGAGGTTACTCATAATGTGTTTTGTATAAATTTCAAACAAAGGCACTTAGAAGCACAAATTGAAGAAAAAAACAAGGCTATAAAGACACTTCAGAAACTACTATTTATCAAACAAATATCAAACCTGTGGCTAAGTCTATACTTATAAAATACGAGATACATGTCCCTTTAGAATTGAGAACTCTAAAGGTTATAGGAAGTCCATGTGAATGAGAATACATATGGAATGGTTGTCTAAGGATATCTTTAAAAAAATTAAGAAAAGAAAAAGTTTATAAATTTAGGTATAACTTAGTCAATTGTATCTCAAGTGTGCAAACAAACCTTCCTACGGTGTCTAGTTTTCCTCGGATCGAAGCCAAGTCCTCTTAGCCCTGGGTACATTGCTAATGGAAATTATAGAACTTGTGCAACCTTATTCATAATGATTGTAAGTGAAGAATCTTCTTCTCCTCACTCTACTTCAGCATTTTATTTATACCTAATAATTAAGCAACTCTTTCTTTTGTTATTTTAAGTGCATTGTGTTACGTTGATATCTATAAATATTTGAGTTTTTAGTGACAACCATGGGTCCTGTTTGCTATTCTGCTTGGTCTTTTGAGTCCCATTGACCTTTTCTTGGTCATTACAGACATTTATAAATTATCTAATTTATGTTGTCTTGTATAAATAAATGTTTTTGGCCTGGCTACCATAAATTGTTCAATTAACATGTTTTTATCTCTCGATACCAGGATACGCCCATTTCCTTCTACATGAGACCAAAGACAAAGGAACACTTAATATTCAAGTGCAGAGTCTATTAAAATATTGGAAGGCGATTTAAAATATTCTGCATGTTTTGAAGTCTCAAAACTCTTTATCGGATTCTTGTTTTCCAAAGACTAGGAGGTACTTGGCCTTACTTTGAAGGAGTTCCTTTGAGTTCAAATATTTCTAATTCACCCTTTTCGACCAAAAATCAAGACCCTGGTACGATCAATTAAAATTCTTTCGGGAACTTCAGTGAGAGATGAGCTTGCGAGAGGCAAGTATACAAAAAATGCCCTTGAGATGTCATATCGGAGAGACCCGGAAGCCACAAATGCTCAACCCTTGCATTCATGTCACATTGTCTTCCGGGACAACTCATACCACATCGTTAGTTATGGCATATCCCAGGTCTCAATCACAATATTCTGGGTGGAACAAGACATAATTCATACTTACCACCCATCTTCAAATATTTAACCAATCATCCTGGTTTTTCCCATCGGACTTGGAGTCGGAAAGGATTTGGGGGATGTTGAGGTTGCCCCCTAGAACATTCCCTCCAGGAGAAAATGTCACTTGGCCTTCGATTTCTCCACCCACACTTGCATGTATCTCCATCATCGCTTTGTCTCATTTTGTTAGAACTTGGGTTTGTATTCTTCCTAACATATGATGGATTTTATTCTGTCATATTTTCAAGTGAATTATTTAAATTCTTGCTTTGTAATCTCATAATTTGCTTCTTCGTCGTATTTGACCTGTTTGTGGTCATTTCTTCGACAATTACGATAAATTCGCTTATCTCTTCTAAATCTAAGAAAATTTTCCTTAATCTGTTACACTCAATCATATGAACTGTATCTCAACTCATGGTTTGTTTAAATCATTCATTTTGTATATGCATTGTGGTTCCGCATTGCGACCAAGCAACTTTACCCATTTATAGAGCACTACTATATGCAAATGTTCTTCCTGGTACGATATCCCCTCTCCCTGCCCTCTAAACATGCTCCAAACGAACAAGGCGAGAGCACCCCAAAACCCGGTCCTAAACACGCCCTTACGATAGATTTTTCGGGGGTGCTTTCCCAACCAAATATGGGGGCACTCCCTCGAAGTGCCTCTAAAGCATGCTGTTGAAAGGTGATTTACTCATTTTTATCATGTTTTAATGTCACCTGTGAGCCGAAATGGGACACATTGTTATGAAATCCCTCACTAAGTTGGAATGTATAATAGCGAGGCCTTTATCGCAAAGAAAATACCATGTTGCATGGATTATGTGACCAAATTTACTATGAAACCCTTCACGAGCCAAAAATCACCTTTTGCTCTAAAACGCTCGTTTTACATATAAAGGGTCTCTAAAAGCCCACATTTCCTTGGGCTGTGAGCCTTTTTACGCCATGGTTGGGGCCACCTTCGATCGATCACTAAGCCCGTGCTTGCTAGTGCTCTTTCCAAGTTCTTGCTTGATTTTTATTTGTGGGTAGCGATCCCCGTTGGTGCAAATCGTCGACCCCAAAGATCAGGTAATGCTTCGCGTGCTCTGCTTGTCGTTGCATCGCATCGAGTTCACCTTCCTTCATGTCATTCTCCTTGAAGTGATCTTGTCACTCCCGCGTGGAATCTGTGGATGGTCTCCTGAATCCAATGGTCACTCGCTCACGATGGCTAACACCCATCCATCGCTCATCGCACATCGGCAGCACTCCGAGTTCTCACTCTGGTTACTTTCGCCAATGTGTGAACCTCGTCCGGACCATTGGTCCTTGGTAGATCCAGTGGTCTTGGCATCATCCGCTTCCTTCGCTCCCTTCGCATCGCGCATCGCTCTTCCCCTTTTCCACTTTTATGTTTTACGTGATGTTCATTCCTCATGAGTATAATTAGTAATTGATCCTTCGACATCATGTGTTTTGATAGATGGCTAACCAAATGACAAAACAGCAGACGATCTTTGAGAGTTCTGAATCTGGTCCTCCCCATTCTCCAAAGAAAGGATCTCTCAAATAATTTCAAGAATATGTCTTGTTTGCTTTAAGTATTGATTTTAGACTAGTTATTAAGTGCAAGTACATTTGTTGGTTGAATTGATACAACGAACATGAGGTCAGAAGAATAGGTAGAAGAAAAAGTGTCGGATTCATTGGGCAGTAAGAATAAAACAAAGTTGATAGGCTCCTTAATGGATGTGGGATACAAAGGGAAAATCTAACAGCACGGGATCCTTTGGTTATGTGAATGAGATGGACATTAATGTTTGAAAAGAGGAAGTTTGTGAATTCTCCAACAAAGGGAACTTAAAAACATACTTGAACATGAGGGTATTTGATGAACGGAGCTAACCATCAATTCTGCAAACCACAACAATAAAATTATGACTTTAAGACAAATTTTAAGGCAAATCTAAGATTTGGGGAGCGCCACTATTGTCAAAATTTTATTTGGAATGACTTGAAAAACATAAAAAATATTCTTGATAATTGTGGTCATAGAGAAAGGGAACACTGCTTTTATACTATGATCACAACTATAAAGACCTTTAAAACAATTGTTCGGCGAGACAAAGGTGTCAAGTGGGTATACCTCTTAATAGAACTATAAGCATTAACCAAGGGAGACTTCAATAACAATTTTCCGTGGCGATGAACAAGTAGAGAAAACCGCAAATCATCTTGGAACCAACTTATTTGAACTATTAGAGAAATAAACAAGCATGGGGACTAAAGAGAAGATTAAAGACTCTCCAAAATACATAAATGGGAAAACTACATGGGTGAAGGATAAACGGGTCTAAGGTGCTTCTAGGAGTCATTTATTAGCCTAAAGGTACCTCTCTCTTGTAGTAAGGGCCAGAAACATGTGTGAGAAAAACAACGAGACGGTTCATAATACTTCACGACACGAAAATAGCTTAGGGATCAATATTGAAACCTTCTGAACAAGCATATCACAACATCATCTAAGCTTCCAGACTTCCAATTTGTTCTTCAACCAAACAAACCCATGTATTATTTCAGAGTGTTTCGGTATTACAACAAAGTGACAACCAACAAACATCTCATCTTCTTGAGAAGTATTTATGAAAGAAGAGGTAGGATGAAAAAAATATCTCTGGGCTAAATTAATGCAAAATTAATCTCGTGAAAGCACTTGAAATAATGAAGAGATTTTCAAAATATTTCATACCATATTAATTGGTTCATTAAGTATTCGTATTTGAGCGGTTTGTTGACTTTAAACTCCTTTGAGCGGTACACAGCGATAACTACGGGCACTTTAAACAGAATATCAATGACTTCAGAAATTACTATGCCTTCATTTGATTTATTGAAGCTGCAGTGTGGCTCTTTAGTGTTGAAAATGATAATTAACACTACTGATGGTAGTGAGATCTTTCAGTGATATATCTCTTTGTTTTTCATAAAAACACCTTTAGTCTATTTTTGCTCTGTGTTTAGGCTTAATTAGGCCTTGATCTTCATCCTCCAAAGGATCTTGTTCCCTTACTTTGTCCTTTATCCTTTAAACTTGTGGTTAAACTGATATTGAGCTTTTGGCGTTAATACCTTTGTCTTTGATTGTTGATCCCACTTTGTTTGTTTGTTTACAGTGCTTTATGAAGATGAAAATGTTTTATGTCAAACACGGATGGTAAGTCTAGATGATTAGCTTTCATTTAAACCTATGAGATCCTTTCTTCTTTGATTTTAGTCAGAATAGTATGCTGGGTGAAATGGTCACCAATACATGAATACATCTGTGAAATGACATCATTGAAACCTGCCAGAAACACAAAATCTCGCAGAAATCTGCAAAGATGACGAATACGCCCGGAGGTTCATCGGAGGACGGTTTCAGGCCCCGTTTGTGCGAAAATGGAGGAATGCAATGAAAATCAAGAAAAAACTTTGGTGAAGAGCAACTTCTTTCAAGTGAAAACAAATTTTAGGGCGTGACGATAGAAACGCGGACCGTTGAATTAGAAAAATAGGTGGAGATTGTGATCAAGTCGTTTGGATGATTTTGGTGAAGAACGAATGAGAGGACTAAAATAAGGACGTACGATCTAGAGATCCAACGGCCGAGTTAAGATGAAAAGAAATATTTGGCGAAGGCGGTATGGCGAAGGCATTAATGGTTTCGCGCGCGGGCTCTTGGGGGGTAGGCGGTATTAGCTTTTGGAATGCAATATGAGTCGGTGTTCGACACATGGATTTCTAAAACCACTTTTGAAAATGCGTAAAATGGCAACGGAAGGGCTCCAAAAATTACCGAGGTTGATTGGGGCGTTGGATTGGAGGTTCCGAGGATCCAGCAGTCTTGTGAGTTGAGCATGATGGATGAAGAAATTTGTGAGTAAAGTGTATACGGGGTCCCGGGTGACATCAAAAAAAAATTGAGCGCGCGATGGATGGTGTAATAAGTTATCAGGGTTAAGTTCCAATAATTGGATTTCTTTGATGGATGGTCACGATTGAAAAAGAAGCAGACAGAAGAATGAAGAAATGTGGGGTGGAAGGATGAGTCTTTGACTGGCCTTTGATATTGTTAGGCGGTCGTTGGTAAGGATTCATTTAATACCTTTTTTTGGAAAAGCAAATATTATAGAAAAGTGAGTTTGAAGGTGGAGAAACGAGAGAGAGGGCCCACCTTTAAAAAAAAAAGAAAGGCGGAAGGAAGGATCAATGGGAGGCTGTTGGATGGAGGATCGACGGCCGAAATCTAACGATGGGGAAAAAAAAGGAGGGGCGGGGGTTTAAAAAAGTAATGTGGGCCGTCGGTTTTAAGAAGATCAACAACGAGAGATCTGATCGCGTCGCGGTGAGCGAGAGCGGAAGGAGACGACGGCGATGCAAAGTGTCGGTGTAATTGAGCGTAGACCGTTTGATCAAAAAGAGATCAGCAGTGGAATTTAATGGTCGGGATGGTAGAGAGATCATGGCCGTCGATGGTTGGGCGTGATGCAGTAGGCGCGAACCGTGGATGAGCGGAGCTGAATACTTTGATTTCTGTCGCATCAAAGAAAATGAAATAGGCAACGTCGGGGTCTTTGAATTTGTGATATCGCAATTAGCGCGCCGGCCATTGAATGGGATGAGGGATCAACGATCGAGTTCGTCGGGGAAGACATCGGCGGAAGGCGGATGGAGAAGCGTGATTGAATACATTCAGGCGGCGAGGTCTCCTTGGACGTACATCGAGTGAGGTCAAAGGGCAAGTGACTAAGCCTTTGTGATATGCGATTGTACGGTTGTCCAATCTGGATTTAATCGGCGGGTGCGATATCGAGTTTGTGGGCGGAGCGCGATTGAATCTTGGTGATAGGTTTTATGGTTCGACGGATGGGGATATAAATACGACGGATGCCCGGCATTGGAAGAGAAAGGAAAAGGATAAAGGATTTTGTAGATGAGTACGATGATTCCTACGATACGATAGGCGGGTGGGTGTTGATGTAGAGAGATCAACGACAATATTCATTTAAATCTAAACATGAAAGAAAATGAAAAAATAAAGGAAAATTGGAGTTTGGGAAGAGGCTTTTTTAGGTTTTAAGCACAGTTATGGGGCTACTGAGTCATATATTGAAAGAGCTAAGTCTAGGAACGAAAGGGCTTAAGGCATTAAAGTGTAAAATAGGTTTTTTAGCCAAAAATAGGGTTTTCGAAGACTTTTTGGCTTTAAATGAAAGGGGGAAAGAGTGCTAAACCTAAAAAATGAGATTTTTAGAGGTTCAAAAGGGATTTGGGATGGTTTAGAAGGACAGATGAAGGTCTTTATGGATGAATATGGAGATGAAACAAGGGTGTAATGAGGAAAAAGTAAGTTTCTTAAATGATTTTCTCTTGGTAAGCAATGGGTTTTTCGGATAATAAGGAAAAAACGGATGAAAGATTAACTAAAAATAATCATCCTAAAAAATTCAAAAAAAGATGGACAATTTTCAGGGAACTGTCTCTTGGGGTGAAAACAAAACTAGCCACCTCTTGGTATAACAAAATTTATAGGTAGCTAAGATCTAACTACGGATCCCAATAGTTGTTGTCTCGGTGCATGTGATCTCTGCCCTCATTCATCCATTTGTCTTCCTTGGTGTAATGCGGGTCGCTCGATCCTCACGACAACGGCTCCAGTGATTCCTCACTTTCTTCATCGCACATCCTTTCTCCCTTAAGCAGATTAATCCCCCACTGTCCAAATCCATTCAGATCGCCGCGCAGTTTTCTACAAAGGCACCCAAACAAGTAACATGCCTCTGATGCCTTGTGATTGGCTCTGTTGAGTGTGAGGAAAGTATTCATCTCTAATAGTTGACATTCACTACGGTGGAAGCTCGACCCGCAAACTGTCGAAGTACCCCAAGATGCCCCAGGTAAAAATTGCAAACAATGTCATCTGTGATCGACAACTCACATCACTCCACAGCTTTTATAACCCTGACCAGTCATGCCACTAGCGGGATTACGCTTGTCATCGCAGGGTCACCGTGGCATAAGTACGTCCATCGCGTTCATCTGTGGTAGTTGATACGGATTTTACAAATCAAACGACTCTCGTTTATTTCGAAGTTCATTTCATTTAAAAACATGATCGCACCGTTTCACCCAAAATGGGCCGGTTTGTAAAGACACGAGTTGTTACCTAACTATCGCGTCCATTTATTTTATTACCACTTCAACACCTCCCTTGATGTGAAAACCATTCCGGTTTTTAGCAAAACCATAACTTCTGCATAACTTTTTTTCCAAATCAAGTTTATTTTGCTTTCACCATGGAAAACGCTTAAGAACTGCATTCCCCCTCCTCCCACTACTCTTATTTCACGAACCTTCTCGTCGTCAACCACTCTTCATAGGGTGGCATAATGGTTGATGTACGTAGGGTTTTTATGGCATTTTAAATGCACGAGCCTTCTCATAGCCAATCACCATAGCGCCCAACAGGGCGAGGATGACAGAGACATCGCCCCGAAACTCGAAAGATGAAGAGGTTCAATTCACGTCTAAGTCAATGGATCATGACCATGACGTTCATAAGAACCTCTGCTTGCAGAAGCCAGCTAATCCACTGCCCGTGATGCCAGCCTGCTGACACGGAGAGCCCACTCGACCACTGCAGGAAATCATGCCCTCTAGTACGAAGGCCACTCCTTTCCATGACTAAGGGTATTGCCTTCACTAGAAAGGTAAGCGGCTTCACCTCATCAATCATAAATGATGTTCATGAATAGGCACAGCTGCGTACACATATGTTCTTTTTAATTTTTCATTTAGAAATCTTATTTCCTCAATAAATTTCACATCGATTAGCATATTGTTTACACTTGATTTCAACAACGTGTGTCTGACATGAGAAGATATTTTCCAAATATCTTCTACTTTTATAGGAATCAAAGGTTATAAAAATAGGAAGACAACACTAACAAAGGGTTCAGTTTTCAAAGGACTACTAGTTCAAGTGTTGTATGTGTTGTATGAACTTTGATAGTAGATGTTTGAAGAGCCCATAGGGATTTAGTAATAAGAAGCTTTATAGAATTGAAGTTCCACTGGATGATTCACAATTTGCGCTCTTCCTCACTTGTTTTTGAATATAAATGTTCATTTTGTGCCTCCATGTCTTGTATCTCATGCTGCGGAATACGAGTGCTCCCATGTTTAAATTTGAATTTATCACCAAGTATATATGTATTCCTCATCTATAGTGCTTTAAATATACATTCCGAGGTTGGGTATTTGTTTTTATCTTCTCTCTATATTTCATATTCACTGATATTAACTAAATGGATTCTTGTCTTTGAACAAGCCCGGATATATGGTTCTGTCTTTGCATGAGCAGGTATATGGTTCTTATCCTTGAATAAGCCTAGTTATAGTTGATGCCTCACCTCACTTCTGTAGCCATCATGGCTCATATATTGTGATCTCTATGTGTGGTCTTTCGTTATTTTATTGCAACATCATTTCTCCCTTGACATGATTCATGATTGCTTTGATGGTTTTGGGCACCCATTCCTACGAGACTTGGACAAATTCACTTAAAAAACGATGTAAAAATTCATAAAACTGGCGATTTTACGCTGTATCATGGTCGATAGACTTTTCCGCGTATGCCATTAAAAATCGTTAAATATAATTATTCCCACTATTTTAGAAAATTTCTGGGTTGATGGTTATAATTAATTTCAACCATGACACGTAAGTCCAAAACTAATTTCCAAGCTGTTGAAACCGGAGTGAGAGAATATATAAAAAGCCCCTCATGTGTATGTGGCCTAAGGAAAGAGAGAATTGTTGATATTATACTCTTATTGGTATTCCCTATCCAGTGGACTACATGGCCTCCTGCCTTCCCTACGATTCATTATCGAAGCCGGCTGTTTCCCTTGAGATGCCTCATCTCCCTATGTCATCTCGTATGCACCAGTTTTGGAAGGAGTCTTAGCGAGGCAAAATTTCGGGACGGATCCGAGACGATGGTACGCTCGAAGGCCGGTGGAGAAGGATCGGTCGTCTCCACTCGTTGCGCACGGCCACTGCGCTAATACAGTATCATCATGTTTCAAAATAAACGTGTTAGTGTATGCTTATATGTATGAGAATGTTTGTTATACAAAAGCATTCATTATGATTTATTTAATGTTTTATCGAATCTGCGCATGTTTAAGTGAATATATGTTTTAGGTCCTTTGTGCTTGTTTCTTCTTGTCTTTCGAGGTTAGAGAGGACGGTTGAGGTTGAACCTACCGAGATCTTCTTCAACCATGAGACCTAAAGGTAGCTTTCTCACTCCTCTGTTCGATTTTTAGTACGTTATTGAGTCTCTGTTAAGTAGCATGCCCGTGCTCTGTCAGAGTTTGTGGCCAGACCTCTAGGGTGATATTCCCAGAAAACAACCCCCTTTACAACATTCTGCAAAGGCATAGAATACATTTACTTGTTGTAATTTTATGCCTGGAGTTTACACGATTTCTGAATTGTTGTGTTGTTACCAGGGTCTTGGTTTCACCTTATTAAAAAAATTCATCAGAGTGATAGTGCATGAGAGCTTAACATTTGTCAGCGCAATCGAACAATTTGTATACTGTTCATTTTGAATTTTACAGGCATTGGTCTTTATGCAACTCGGGTTGTGCTCTGGGAGCTACAACATCTTTACGGCGCCATTTTCGGGTAATTTTGAAGAAACTAAATCCTACAGGCTGCGAAGCAGAATAGCAAATGCTATCGAAATAGGTGAGCGAGGAAGGGTTCGGTGTAGATTCACTCACCTTGGCGACTCAACTGTCATTCCAAAGGATAAATCTATTTGGAGTCACGGCTTGAAAGCCACACTATGACAACTTTGCAAGGTCGAAACATCCTAGTTGAGAAAACCTTCGATTGTGACCGAAATATTTGCAAGGGGGTTGAAATACCGACAACATACGAAGATATTCTGATTCTCCCTGGTAGACTCTCCATCCTCCTCTCCAACGTCGCTCAGATCAAGGTCACAGTTCTACGAAGACAACGATTATACTTCTGGCCGCTCCTTCCTTGAAAATATTGAAGTAAAAGATGAGGCTAATTCGATGAACACCAGCTTCTTCTGCATCCACTCACGGAAAGCACGGAAAGTTCGAAGTCATGAAGGTTACTGTCTCATATTCTAGCATTTCAATTTTCCCCTCCAGCTTCTCACAACTGTGCTCTCCCCATTTCATACATACTTCTCTTTCCCCAATAGCATACTGGCTTCTGCCAGAAGATATTTTCCCAAATATCTTCTAGCACATAAAATCACAAGGAAGTTATAAAAACGGGAAGACAACACTAATAAGTTGATTTCAAAAGGACTCATTAGTTCAAGTGTTATTGTGTATTTTGTAGACATTAATGTATGTTTGAAGAAACCCATAAAGTTTACATTAATAAGAAGCTGCTGGAATTGGGGATTCAACTCTTGGATGATTCATAGCTTGTAACTTTCTCCTTGTTTTTGAATATATTCTTCATTTTGTACCTCTCCATGTCTCTTGTGTATCATATACTGGAATACGAGTGCTCATGTTCAGGTACCAGAATACTCATAGTGAATGTCTGTTTACTCATCTATAAACGCTAAATATGTTGAACATGGCGGATATTTTCTGTCTTCTCTCTCTGTGTTCTTCTGATATTAACTAAAATGGTTCTTGTCTTTGAATAGGCAGAATATGTGGATTATTGTCTTTGTGGGCTAGTATGTATGGATTCTTGTCAATAAGATAATACGGGTGCCATAGTTGATATCTTATAAATGTTACTACCACATTTTCATCGCTCATATGTTACTTGATATTAGGTGTTCTGTTTTAAAGAAATGCTTCCTTTGTGATACACATCCTTGGCTGCAGTACGATAGCTAATTGTTGTAGTTTGTGCTGATTTTGCAGTTTTCCTAGTTGTTGTGTTTAACTTTGGGGTCTTGGTTCACCCTTAACAAAAACATTCATCCGGTGATAGTTGCATGAGAGCTAACATTTTCATGCAATCGGTTGGGTCATGTACTACTTTCATTTAAGATGTCTAGGGATTGGTCTTTGCTACAACTCAAGGCTCTCTCTAGGAGCTACAAAATCTTTCTGAGCGCCGTTCTTGAGAAATAATTTGAAGAAATAAATCACGAGCCTCGAAAAATATTAATCACCCTTGACGAGAATAGGTGAAGACGGAAGGTTGGGGTTATATATTCTCACCTTGGCGACTCCACCATCATTGAAGGACCCAATCTGTTTGTAGTCCTGGCTTCTAGAAAGCCACATGAAGATCGGATATCTAGTTAAGAACACCTTGGGTGTACGACCCCGAGAGAAAGATTTCACCTGAGGAAAGTTCGGAGAAAGCTCTGGCCTTGACTTGCTCAGGATATTCCTAGATTCTCACTGAGAAGACTCTCCATCCTCCTCTCAATTAGCTCAAGATCAGGGTGCGTTCTCTTTGAAAACAACAAGTTATACTTCTGGCTGTCATTATGAAAAATAGAAGTAGAAGATGATGCTAAGTGGTGACACCCTAGCTGTTTCTTGTCCCACTCTAAAGGCAAAAGTTAAGGAGGTCATAGAGAGTTTCCTCTATGTATTCTACTTATTTCAATTTGCCCCTCCAAGCCTCTTGTTCAATATGTCCCCATTGTCTTACTTCTCTTCTTTTTAAGCAACTTGCTCTGTTCGCTTACGAGGGGGAGAATGTACCTAAAATATCTTCTCACCTCAAAGATAAAAGAATTGTAAAACGAGAGGGCTTAACATAAAAAAGGTTCCAGTTTTTTCCAAAGGACTCACTAGTTCAGTGTTATGTGTGTATTTTGTATGAAATTTGATAGTAGATATTTGCAGAAGAGCAGTAGGGTCGGTAATAAGCTTTCTTTGGGGTGGGGATTCACGTGGATGATTCACGATTTGTAACTCTTCTCCTTGTTTGTGAATATAAATGTTCATTTGTACCTCTCCATATCTCTTGTACATCTCATGCTCTGGATACAAGTGCTCCCATGTTTAAATTTGAATTTATCTTTCAATGGTCTCATATTTACTCATCTATAGCGCTTTAAATATACATAGCTCGGAGTTGGATACTTTGTTTCATCTCTCTCTCTTTCGGCTGACACGATATTAACTAAAATGGATTCTTGTCAAGCAGGCAGATATATGAATTCTTATCTTTGCATTGATATATATGGATTCTTATCCTTGAATAAGCGATTATAGTTGATATCTTGTCCGTCTTCGCCGTTGTCATCGTTCATATATTACTTAAAATGTTATTGTTCATTTTGATCGACCCCCTTTCTGACATTTGTCTTGGTGTTTGATGCATAGTGTTACTTATTGTGGTTTGTGCTAGAGTTTCTAGGTTTTCCTATTTGTTGTGTTTAACACGGGTCTTGGTTCCACCCTTATTAAACAAAATTACATCAGGGGTGATGATTTGCACTTTAGAAACCTAACATTGTCAAATACAGCTGGATTCAGTCTTTTATACTTTCATTTAAGATATGTGCAAGCATTAGTATTTATGCAACTCAAGGCATTATCTCTGGGAGCTACAACATCTTTACGGGCGCACCGTTGGAAACTGTTCGAAGGCACAAATCACGAACCTCGACAAATATTAATCCACCCTTCGGAGAATAGGTGAGCGGGGAAGGTTGGGAGTTGTAGATTCCTCACCTTGGCGGCCTCCACTGACCATTCAAAGGTTAATCTGTTTCCTGGTCCTGGCTTCCAGAAGGCACACAGAGTCGGTCATCCTGGTTGAGAACACCTTCGGTGTCTGTTCGAAGATTTTGCACGAAGAGGTTGGAAGGCACAGCAAATTGTCTGCAGGATATTCCCAGGTCTCAAATCACTCCTCCCTCTCAGTTAGCTCCCAACATCAAGGTCACAGTTCTCTTGTAAGAATCATGATTACCCTTCAATAGTTGCTTCCATGAAAATATTGAAGTAAAGATGAGGCTAGTACGGTAGACACCTGGCTCTTCTTGCATCATTCACAAATGAGAAGAAGTTAAAGAATGAAGTTTCGTTGCTCATATTCTAGCATTTCAATTTCCCCTCCAATATATTGTTAAATATATCTTCATTGTAAATACACATACTTCTCTTCCACCACCCTCCTTTTACATCGGACTCTCACCTCCACGACCTCAAATGGTTGTTCTGGTTTTCCTACTAAAAAATATGACCTGGCATTTATCGGTCAAACGACATGCCTTGGGATTGTTTAAAGATCCTACCTCGTTCCGACGGAAAATGATGTGCCGCTCGGAAACACGGGTGCACCAACGTAGCAGGACCAGATTTCAATGTTGAACATCTAGATGTGGTGTGGGGTGTTTATCCGATCTCTAGATGGAGAGGCCGAGAAAATGGTTCAGAATGTGGGGCCACTCACGAAATAATATTTCGGGAGAATCAAAATTCATTCACCAAGAAGTGGGGGAGAAAAGAAAAAGGGACTGAGATCTTGTCTTACGGAATATAACGCCGCCAGAAAAGAACATAATGAAGATGTGTCCAAGTTCAATAAATAGGTTTAATAAGTTATATGGGTCTCCCAACGAAATGAATCCTAAGCAAGTTGCTTTGCTAAAGTGGTGTTCGCAGTGACCGAAGTACGATTCGATTCTTTCTTTAAGAAAGAGTACGCTACACACGGATAAAACCCGGACTGATGCATTGAAGTAGAGAGTAACTTCGATTCAATGCAATAAATCAAAGGAGGAGTCATGCAAAGTGATAGCTAGGGAGAGAATGAGCTCTACCTCTAATCAAGATAGAAGGTAAACGATTACAAAATAGAGGATGAGAAAAATGATCAAGAACCTTTAAAGCAAGCTGGTGAAAGCAGGCTGGAAAGAACGTCTCCAGACCATATTCCTTGAAGCCAAGGTTATAATCACAATACAAAAATGTAACTTTACGAAATATTACAAGATTGGAAGGAAGAAAATCATGACCACATACGATGGCCGTATACGGAAGGGTAGATGGATGGCCCTGTAAGGGCAATTCCGATGAGCAAGATGATCAATATCTTGCTTACTCAGGTAACGTGAAGTTGAGTCTTCTTTGAAAGAAAGTGAAGGTGGAGCTTTCCGCTTGTGAGAAGAAGAAAAAACAATCATGGTGGAATTAAAAGATACGATGAATACGCAAACATTTGTAGATTTTAAACGAGCACATTTGTAGAAAATATGATCTCAGGTCCTCTGGGAAGAGGAGTGAACTTTCAAGAACAAGAGGAAGAGGATATCGAGAAGGAACGGGTTGTTCAGAAAGTCGAGATAAATGTAAAGAGACCTATTTGAACCTTTTGTTCTAATGACTCACTCCTTCCTCTTCCCCAAAGTTGCAGCGCTCTAATTCAATACACAAAAAGTCAAGCTTCTTCAAAGGAAGAAAAACCTCCGATAACAGGTAAGGAAGCCAGAATATCATGAAGAGAAGCCCTCCTGTGTTTCCTTCATAAAGAGGCAGAAAAAATAAAAATTCTTAGCCACATGACCTAAGCTGGAGAAGCATTCCTCGGCTCAGTGTCATCATTCATGCTTCCTCAAGGAGCAGCCACAGTCCAGAATAGTTTAGCCTCTGGGGAGAAGGCCTATGGTTATGTTAGGTCCTCTTGTATTTGAGGAACACTGCCTCAACTCCTCATTTCCTAACATATCTTTAGTAATTCATGATTTGTTGTTACACAAGCTTGTATGATGGATTCCGAGCTTGTAACTTGCAACTTCTCTATCTGATGATGGAGACAATTGAGGAAATTTCTGGTCTAACAAAGCGCTAAAGATCTCTCTTTTGATTCAAAAAGTCAAATGTTCGAGGATGATCAATGATTTGGTGGTAAATCCTCCCAAATCCCAGTGGAAACATGGTAATGGACATGGTAATGGGTGACATCCACGCTGAGACTTGGGATGTTATTATGTAGAGATCATGAAATTTGCAAAAATTGGAGGATCTATAAAGCCGGACCTAACCTATGGGACCATAATCACATTTGGAGGGCGAAGAAAGAAAGGATATCTGGAAGCAAGTTTTGTGAAGATGGTCACTGGAGCTGATAGGTTGCAATGAGAACTCACACAGTGTAGCAAAGAGGGTGGTGCTGCCTCTCCTGTGAGGAACCAAGGTCAATGAGGTCCCTATGTTAATAGTGTAGCCCCTTATTGTAAGCCCAGTATAGCCCCCCTTATTGTTGGTATTGTACCCACCAGCAACCCCCATGTTGTTGTTATTGTGCCATTATTCTGTTATTGGGTCGGCTAGGATTACATTGTGAGCTCCACTAGAGATATGTGTAGTTTGTGGACTCCTATATACTATACTGAAAGAGGTTTTCATTCATTTATCATCCAAGAATTGTTCATTCATGTAATATTGGAGGTTGCCCCTCAGAAGTGGCTCATTTATAAGGCGTGAATATCTCTTTTCTTCTCTCTTTGGAGGCTGGTTACGCAACATTTGGTATGGAAGGTTTGGGATTCACAGGGTTTAGCTGTCAAAGTCTGTCATGGCATTGTAACTATAACTTTTTCTCAGAGATTCCATTACAAATTTCTGGGTGCAGAAGGCAGAGAATCTTGAGAAGGTTGTCTAAAAATTTCGAATAGTTGCAATATTTGAGGAGATATCATCTGTGGAAGTTGATATTTTCGGACTCATCTAGGGTCATCGTGTTCATTGCGCTATAAATTTTTTTGTACGACGTTTGGTCAAATTATGTGGTGCCGAAGACGAAATCCTGAAAATTCGTCAAAAAAATTTCAGAACTTAGTTACTTTTAATATTTTTGGAATGAGTACGTAAGGAAGGTAGTGCTTTTTCGAGCTCACGAATTTCATCTCAAAGAGGTGATAAGTGAAGAAAACTTCAATAACTTTCTCTCTACGGGCATTGGATTGAAGTGCGAAAGTAAAAGTCACATTCATAGTACCAGACTGAAGTTTCTTCGCCTGTCAATTTCAGAGACAAAAAACAAAGCAGTGACACGTAGCAGTTAGTACAGATTCATCTCTTTTAAATAGATCTAGAATTAGGTCATTGTGGGGAGATTGAACCTGGAGAGATTTGTCTTGGAGAATCAAAATCGAGTCAGACTGTGGCATTTGAAAAGAAGCCTTGGAATCTACTACGAGAGATGAATTTCAGTGTCAATTTTCAACTACGAAGATAATTCAATTTCAATATCAGGCTTCTAAAGCTAGTAAAGGTGTGTATTTGTTTTCCCAAATTGCATAGAGTCTTGTTTGAAGAATCAAGTTAATTGAATTCAAGGGCATGTTGTGAAATAGATATCAATATTGAATTCTAGTGGCCCCTAAAAGAATTCAACACCCATCAAACATGAGAAGAGAGCTCTGTTAAGCTCATGAAGATGAAAGAATTGCAACATGATCTATCAAAATTACAAAATTAAGTGCAGCAATTTCACTCTATGAGCGATAAAAAATGATGAAGTTTTGAAGAAAAAGGGTGCCGATGAAGATGGATAGTTTGAAAGAAAATAGCAGAAGCTAAGATGGATAGTCATGGCTTCAAGTAGAGGCCTTTAAGATGGATGGCATGGGAGATGGAAGGCATGGAAGGTAAGATGGATGGTGTGTGACTAGATGGAGAGCTAAGATGGATGGCATGGAAGTGAGCATAGAACTAAGATGGATGACATGAAAGACAACATGAAAACATGAAGAATGATCTAAAGCATACATGGAAGGCTTGATGACAAGCTTAAAATTACAATGATTCCTAATGGGGCTATGGGGAGAAGAACCTCATGATGAGAACAAAATAAATGTTGACGTGATTTCTGTTCAAGATGTTGGTGGAAGAACCACCATATTCCCAAAAATGGATGAGGAAGTTTGATGGAAAGGATCACCAGCAACATGGATACAGATATGGAGGACAATATTTTGATCTCATAACATTGAAAACATACCACAAAAGGTACGCATTGCCAGCTTTTCATTTAGAACAAAATACATTTGCTTGTGGTAAATTAGCTTTGTTCTGGCCAAAAGTGTCACTTGGTCAATTTTTACGGAGAAGCAATGCTTACATTATGAGGATACAAAGAGCAACACCTTCTTTACCCAATTGATAAATCTCAAATAAAGGGTTTAGTGGAGCAGCACATTGAGGACTTCCAAAAAATTGAGTATAAGAATGACGATATTTCGGAAGAGACCAAGGATTGATCTCTTCTTGGGCTTGGGTTTTGGATAACATTCAACATAGGTTAGGTAACTGGAACCACTGATTATTAGAGAAAGCATTCGGATTGCAGCAAGAAAAATTAGATATAAAATTATGGCAACAGAAGTCTGTAATTCTATAAAGAAGGAAGTGTGGCTACATCTAGATTTCACAAATACATAGGGTTGACACCACAACAATTGGAAGAAAAAGAGCAAAAGGGCTTTGCTACGATTTGTGATAACAAATACTAAAGGTCATAGAGTGTCTTTAGAAGAATTATTTTACATAGATTGTGAAGAAGAAGAAAGAAAATGAACAAGAAGAGGACCTACACAGAGACTACATTTGAGAAGAGAAGAAATAAAATCCAGCATATGGTACATACATTGCTGGCGAAATTACCACTCCTCAAACTCTCAGGATAAAAGGACAAATCAAGAAGAAAGGTAATAGTGTTGATTGATTAGGGTGGCACCCTTGTTTTATTCATTCATAGGTAGCCAGGAATTAAATTGTTTCCTATACTGACACCCGAATGTCAAGTGATGGTTAGAATGGAGGAACCTAAATTGTGGAAAATGGTGCTGTCAAGTAACCATGGGGGAATGTGTGTTGACTAAGAGTCCAGTAACTTTCCCATTCCTATGGGAGAGTCATGATGTTGTACTAAGTACAATATGGTTACAATCTTTGGGACGGTAGCTTTTAATTTTTAAGAACTTTTCTTGAAATTTTTTTCGAGAAGAAGGAAGTCGAATTACGAGGTATTGAAGGGCTTCGGAAGGATAATAGCTCTGGTAACGTAAAGCTTCTAAAGAAAGAACAACGAGGCGTAATTGCTGATGTGCTCACTAGAAGTTCCGACATCAAAAATCATCTATTTCTGAGATCTCTGGCATGATCTTGGACAATCATTCCAAGGTGTTTAGGCATCCCAAAGGACTCCCACCTAATAGTGATCATGATCCTTTTCGCTTCATTTGATTCTGAGAGCGCTTTCCTCCCAAACATCCGGCCTTATAGATATCCTTACTTTTAAAGAGCGAAGGTATTCGAACGCATGATTGCGAAATGTTAGAGCGAGGTATAATTCAACTTGGACGAGATTCTTTCCCTATTGCTCACCTTAGTATTGGGCCCAAGGATGGATCATGGCGAATGTGTCCGGATTATGAGGAGCTCAATAAACTCACCATTAAAATCATTCCCATTCACCGTGATTGATGAATTATTGGATGAATTGGGCAATTTTAAATTGGATCTTCGTTAGGGATAATCAAGTAAGTGAAAAGTGAAAGATGTTCAAAAAGCATTTCGAACTCATGAAGGTCATTGTGAATTTTTGGTCATGCCTTTGGCCCCCTTGTAATGCACCTTCTACATTTCAAGGGTTGATGAATTCCATTTTCAAACCCTTCCTTGAAAAATTTGTGCTAGTATTTTTGATGATATACTAATCTGTGAAGTACTTGGGAAGGATCATGTTGAGCATGTTGACGGAGGTGCTCAAAAAACTATTTTAGAGAAACAATTATGTACACGGCATCCAAATGTTTCTTTGGAGTACGAAGGTGGAATACTCACAGGTCATATTATGTCACGAGGGTGTTAAAATGGTCTGAAAATTAAAGCCATTAAGGAATGGAAAGTCCCTAAGGCAATAAAGGTTACAGGGATTTCTCGGGTTAACAAGGCTATTCTGTTAAGTTTGTGAAATTATGGAAAAAATATGACACACTCTAACAACATTATTGAAGAAAGATGCATTTCATGGACTCACAAACATTTAAGGCCTTTGAACATCTTAAAGAGGCAATATGCCTACTTTGCAGTCTTAAACTCATGAGACTTCACAAAAACCTTTATTGTAGAATGTGATGCCTCGAAATGGAATTGGTGCGGTTTAATCGAGGAAGAAGACCCATTGCTTTTGAAAAGTACGTCCAATCAAAGGAGAAAGTAATACAAAACCTATTTATGAGGAAGGAAATGTTAGCAATGCGCACACCACTAAAAGAGAAATGGAGAACTTACCTAATGGGAAGACATACAAGGTAAAAAGCTAGGAAAGAATAAATCGTACGAACACTTTTGGAACAAAGACTATCTTCAGGAAGAAGCTGACCAAAATAGTCCTGAGAATGTTTGAGTTTATGACTTTGAAATAATCTTTAAAAAAGCTTAATGTTGTTGCGGATACTCTCGAAAAAGAATGAAAAGAGGTGGAAGCATTGCTTTGTGTTCTATTATCCAACAGTTGAATGCTTAAAGGCAAGACTAGTGAAGGAACAAAGGATATAACAGACACTCATTTAAAGAATTTATGGCAAGATCTAATACATACGATACATTTAGTTGGAAAAATGATTCATGCTGTTTAATTGTTATATCTTTGTAAGAATTCTAACTAAAACAAGATTATCGGAATTGCCACACTTCTCCTTGGGGAGACACTCGGGATTTTACGCCCAGGAGTGAAGAAAGATTTTTTTGGGATGGCCTTAAATGTGATATTCAAAAGTTTGTGGCGAATGTTTGGTTTGGACGATAAAGTAAGAACAATTAAGACCCGGGACCCCAACCTTTATCGACTCCAAGTCGGGCGGGTAGGAGGGGGTTCGTCGATTTTATCACGGATTTCTAAGTACGAAGGAAAAGAGAATGTCATCATGGTGGTAGTTGATAGACTTACAAGTATATACACACACTTTATTCTCTCATGCTTTTCAGCAATGTGATTGCTACTACATTTGTGTTCGAAATTCAAAAAACATATGGAAGCCAAGGTTATTGTGAGCGACGGAAGATCCCATTTTACGGGAAATTTTTGGACGATTGGCCTGTTATTTTGGGTACTAAATTGGCTATAGCTCATCTTATCATCCTCAATACGATGGTCAAAAGGCTAGAGATAGTAAATAAATGTTTGAAGGATATCTTGGGCTGTTTTGTGTACGATAAACAAACACAATAGGTCAAGTGGTTACCTCTCGACTGAATGGTGGTATAACACTTCCTTCCATCTTGCGACAAAACAGCCCCATTGTGGCACTTTATGTGGTGTCATCCACCATCGATCACATCATCTTTAAGGGAAAATTCGAAGGTTCAACGGTGGAAGAGAATCACAGCAAACAAGCCAAGAAGTTCTCCAACTCTTAAAGGATAACTGGTTGTTAAAATCGAATGAAACAACGGGCGGTCAACTTGTAGGCGAGAGGGTTTGAAGTACCCGGGAGAATTTAGGTACTTTTACGGCTACAACCATGTAAACAAATGTCCCTGGCTGAAGCTCGAAGGTAATAAATTATCGCCAAAGTGCTATGGTCCTTACAAGGTGTTGCAAGGATAAAAATTGCTATAGCACTGAAATTGGAGCTTCTACTTCTTCGCGGTATCTGAACTGCCATGTTTCGCAAAGAAGGTTATGAGAAGAAAATCTTTCGGTTTCAAATGTTGCCAGAACTTGATGAGGAAGGAAAAATCATATTCGAACCAGGAGAAGGGTCATGAAACAAGAACTGCGTTCGCTACGGAATCGATCCATTTGAGTATGTCAGTGGGGAAGGAACTTGCCTTTGAAGAGATTCTGTGGGAGGATGAAATTTTATACGGGGAAGCACCCAGACTACTCAACGTTGGGGACAACACTTTTGAAGGAGAGGGGCATGTTAAGTCCCTATGTTAATAGTGTAGCCCCTTTTATATGATGTAACCCTTATTGTATTTTATTGTACCCACTGTGCTTGTATTGTTATTGTATACATTATTATTGTTAGATGAGCTAAGATTACATGGCTCCCACTAGGATTATATTACTTATTTATGGACTCCTATATATATGAAAAGAGGTTTTGTTCATTTGTATCATCCAAGAATTGTTCATTCATGTAATGTGTTGAGTTGCCCCCTCGAAGTGGCTCATTTATAAGGCGTAAGAATATCTCTTTTACGCCTCTCTTGTGGGTAGTTCATAACACGAATTATGAGAGCCATCTTCTGTCCCAGTGGCTTAAAAGCAGTGCCCAAAATGACAAAGAAGGTGGGGTTTGGACCTTGCATTTTGATGGGGCCATCAAGAAGAATGGAACCCCACGGCCGAGGCTTACGGTAGAAGGTTGTGAGCCATTGCCTTTTAGCCAAGTGCTTCGTGACGATGAGCAAAAATATAACATCACAGAGATACGGTTATGCTAAAGATAAAGAGGTCTGGGTCAAGGATACTTAGGTGCTAGATGGGGACATAAGAAGAAGTGAGAAAGAAACATGGAAAGTTCAATCTCTGGTTGGACCTTTAAAATGTGACTAGAGGAAACAATACTTTTAAGTGGAAAATTTGCGGGGTAATGTAAAACCTGTGAATGGGGAAGTTCTTAAACCCTTTTTAAATTATTGATTAGACAAAAAAATCTGTTTGTATGATATTATTACATTTATTAATTTATTTTATTATTAATTCTATTTTGATTTTTCATGAAGAAGAAAAGCCATGTTTGTGTTCACAAAGAAGAAGGCTATGAAATTGTCTGCCGAAGTTCTAGGCAAATTCGAGAACCAGCAGGTCATCCCCAAGTGGAAGACCAATCGCTGGCCCTTGACATCCCTCACTGGGCGGAATATCTAATGAGAAGGAGCACTTATCTTTTGAAAAATGTAGCGAGAACCGCATGGTTCAAAAGCTAATTCATATCGGGGCCCTTCGAAAAGCCCAAAATTCACCTTTTGCCGCCAAGCACTCATTTTTACATATCGGGTCTCTCGACCACTTCCTTCGACCCGATCCCCCTTTTTCTCCGCAGAGACCCCGGGTCTCATCGTTGAGTGCTAAGGCACGCCGACCGTCACATGTCGCTGTTCCAGTTCTTGCTTTCGGTTCTTTGTTTCGCCGATGAGCAAGTTCCTTGAAATGTGATGCGGACGGTCACGTTCCCCAAGGTCCGATGGCCATCACATCACTCCGCCACGCCGAGTGCCATCCCGCCCGGTCACCTTGCCACGCCTGCCTCCCTTTCTCCGTGGGCGGCGATCATCCCTGGCCGATGTAAATCCCTAACCCATTGAGCTATCCCTGAATCCAACGGTCACTGTCACGCGCCATGCTTCCCATCCCGCTCGCTCATCGCATGTCGCGGTCCCAAAGTTTCATCTTGAATTCTTTTCACGACGATGTGCAAAACACCAACTGTAATCGGGCCCCATTCGTCTCCCTACCTTGAGCTCTCTTCGGTCACCACCGCTTCATCTTCTTGTTATCACATACGCACATCGCACATCGCTCTTCCCGTTTCCTTGTGTTTTGTTGCCCGGTGTTCATTCTCTCTTGATCGTCGGCCCGGCTCCCCCTGCGATCAACGGTCGGTGTTGTCTGGTGCATCGTGATGTCTCATTATTATTTTTGTCCTAACGATATGATCTAGAATGAGCCCCAGTCCTCACGATCCAGGCTCGTTGGTCTGCCTGCTTCCTCCCGCACATCCTTTGTCCTTCATAGTTAATCCCCACCATCAAATCTGGCTGGAATCTGACAAGTTCGTGCCGGGGGCACCCGACCAAAGTGGCTGCCTCCCCGATTGCCCCACCCAGGTTGACTCCATTTCAAAGTCTTTATGTGATCACATTCATTGTGAAGACACCGGCCCACAAACCCATACAACCCCAAAGCCCCCATGAACAAGTCCCCATAGTTGATATCCATCATGATCAACAACTCCATCTCTGTCGATTTTCTTCTGATGGCTCGCTGAGCAGGATTGCGGTGTCATCGCCAGGTACACACGACCAAGCAATCTCGTCCGTCTCCCTAGCACGACGTTGATACAGATTGCCCGGATGGACTAATCTCATTCATTTGTGATCATTGTTGAATATTTGTGATGTTGTTGTTCCACATGAAACTAGGCGATTTTTAAAGACACGCATGACCACCAACCTGTCATGTCCATTTCTTCTGCCATACTTCCTCCCTGCTTGTGAAAGCCATTGGTTTACACATGTTCTCTTTCCATAACTTTGTGCCAGTACGGTGTTAGCATTTGTTTTCACCATGAAGTATTTGTTGCATTCTGCCTCACCTTTCTACTCTTAAAACATGCTACGGGCAGCAAGTGATAAACACGTACGAGTTTGTTATTTAATTGTGATGTGGAGGTTTTGTGACATTTTAAATACATAGGCAACACGCATAACCAATCACGGTGACTTGGTGGATAAACGATCACTCCATGTTGAAATGGAAGAAAGAAAAATGAAGAAGTTTAAATTCCATGTCTAAGTAAATGGATGGCCATTGGCCATTCACAAGAACCTCCCGGCCACGAGCCAACTCATCCCTGCAAGCAGTATAAGCCACTCCAGCAGAACTGATTAGCCACTATCGGCCCGATCTGCTTTCCCTCCGGTCGAAGGCCATCGCTAAGCTAATGGTATTTCCTTCACCGGCGATGGCGATGGCTCTTCCTCATCAATCGAAAATGATCTCATTCATGGGCGGGCACAGTAATGGCCTTTTTACATATATGTTCTTTTACTTGTGTGTCATTTCGGGTGAAATCCTTATTTCTATCTATGATTCTGCTTACGATTAGGATATTATTTGCTTTAGTTAGAAATAGCTTTCAAGTCTCTTTCACTTTGTAAGATGATGCAGAAGGTAGTTTTACCTCATCATCTGTTTTAGTTTAGTCACGCAATACATGCAAACACTGTGGTGTTAGCCACCTATAAAAATTTGTCATATCAAATGGTGGCTAGATCTTTTTCTAGAATTCGAAACAATATTGTAGCCAAATTGTGAGTTCTTGAAGTCTTAGAGAAGATAACTAATCCTTTGGTTGTCTGCTTTGGTGTTTCCCTCATAATCTGAAAAAATACCATTGTTTCTTGAGGGAGAAGATGCTCAAAAACCATTTTCCTTCATTTTACTCTCCTTTAGGCCTGTTAATAACACCATTTTCATCCTTCTTCTTGCATAAAATTATCCATTTCCTCATTTTCTTTCCCGTTCCTTCGCAATTCCTTTGGTAAGGTTTAAAAACTTCTTTTTTAAACATGTGGAACTTCTCAAAATCTGTCAATTTTCATTAAAAATCCCTAAAACGGGTCTTTGAACGTAAGCGCGCACGGCCTAAACCTGCTCCTTTTCACCAGATAAGGCTTGGGGCCCTTGTTTGGGAGTTAAACCGAAATCGCGCAATTTCAATCGGGATTTTCCGTTTTCTGTCTTTCCTTTTACTTTCAAAAAAGTCCCAATACGATTAAACCTTTTCTTTAAAAAAACCCCCGATCCTCTGCTTTCTTCACATGTTAAAGTAGCAATGCGGGCGCTAAAAACACTAAAAAACCTTTCCTAGGACAACTTTCCTTTGTTTTATAAATGATGTTTTTTTGAACAAGTCTGAGCCGTGGGTCTGCACGGATCAACCGACGAAGTGACAATCGCATCGCAAATGTTCATTTGACCCTTTTCTTAGTTCTTTTCCTTTTTCTCCGATCGATCCAGCTGATCGTTTCTCCATCATCCCAGTCTAATCCATTATGTCCAAATCCGACGGTCCATGTTCACTCCATTGTCCAAGCCTACCATTCGCCTTTTGCCTTTATGCTTCGTCTCCACGGCTACGGTGTTTGAATCGACGGCTCTCCTCCATCGCAGAGTAGAAATCGCATTTTCCTTCTGCATATCGCCTTCGCTTCGGGTGGGTCATCAATCTGTCTAGAACGGAAGGCTTGTAAGAATCAACGACCTTGGTTGAAATCGCGGTGCGTCAGCAACATCCAACATCTGCGCCGCCGATTAAATCTTGGTAATCGATCATCCTTAGAGATAGAACAGCGCTGTATGTTCTGTTAAAAGGCTTGGTCTCACCTTTTAACACTACTGAGTGTGATGCTAGATAAAGATCACCATTCATTCCCCTAATCGGCGGCAACGCTTCATCGAAGGCTCACCAGCATAAATGCCTTCCACCCTGTTCAATCACGGCCATTGATCTCTCGGACCGATCCGATGGCCGATTGTGATCACGCATCGCAAAATAAAGACTGGTGTTTTGTTGCCTTCCTTTTCTTGATGCGTCCAATATTTTATAGGTGATCTTGAAATAACGGCCACATTATTCTCGCACCAAAACTCTTGCCTTTCACTTTCTCCCCCATCGACAGAATGTTAGCCTTCAATCCTCTGAATCCGGCGGCTCTCATTTCCATCTTTTCTTACGCATATAAAAGTGGGCACCCTCCTCTCCTTTGTGTGTTACGTCGTTTTCCTTTGAAACCTTACCTTTTCTATGTTTTGCATTTAAAAAAAAGGTTTTAAAAATAGATCTTCGTAGTACGATCTTCCAAGATCAAAGGCCACATCGAGGCCCCATTCTTTCGCCTTTTAACTTTCTGCCATTCCTTTACTGTCAAACACGTTTTAAAAAATAACCATTTATCAAAAGAATTTAGTGATCGGATGGTCTATTTACCCTCCATTAGGAGGCACAATCTTCTTCTGTTTCTCCTGGACCGCATGCCTTTTACCCTGACTTTTTATCTATCAATAAACCCACGGTTAGTTTCGGGTCTAATCGCGTCTTAACGACCTAGAATCTATATCGCACAATTTTGAGCCCTTCCCACAGTCATAAAATTTTACGCGTGTAAAAAGCGGTTTTCAAAGTACGTGTTGGTCTGGAGACCGTGTCAGGCATGAGTGGGTTACAAAACAACGCCTCGGTGCGCAGGCACTGCGGTTTTCCACCTTACCACTTATCTCACATTAACTCTTGGAGGTTTTTTAATCACGTAGGTTCAATGGTTTGGTTTGTTCTGATATAACCCCACATCTTTTATGTATTCTCAAAAACTTGTAGCTTCATATACGTTCATCCGTTGAGCATTAGGACATAATCTCCACCACCATTCTGTCTGACCTCCCAAGTTGAACTCATAGTTTGGTTTGTATGGTGGGTTTGTTTTAATCCAATGGCTTGGGTCTAATCTAGCATAAAGTTTCAAACCAACATTTGAACCTATTTTCATGGTTTCTTAATTTTTGTTTGTTTGTGCAGTTTAAAAATTTTTTCTGGTTTTAAAAAGAAAGAATCTTTGAGGATAGTGATCACAAGCCACTATTCTGAAGAATATCAATCTACGGAGTTCACATCATGATTTATCCATGCCTCTGTGACAACGATAACATTATAAAACCCTCTCTTTCTACCAAAAAACAACAAAAACAAGGTGGACATAATTTTACGGTATCGGTGTCAATGTGGAGATCAAAACATGAATGAAGAAGAATTAAGGTTTTTATGAATTTGAGGGATTAAGGCATAAGTCGACTATCACCAGCATAATCACATAATTAAAGACATGTATCGAAGACCTAAAGACGATTAAATAGGTGAGCCTAAAACACATGTCAAAAATTAAAGGTGTTTTAAGGTTAAAAACATAATGAAATCTATCAATCCGAAAAGCCTCACTACCACATCGGAAGACAATTGAATCCTCTCCAGCTACAAGCTAAACCAAAGCCTCGTCGTCTGAAGAGGCTGATTATTTCCTTAGTCGATGATATTTGTTTCGGCATTACCAAATTTATTACACCAATCTACCTAAAAGAGTTCTAAGTCAACAAACTATTGCTAGCATTAAATACTTTATGAGAACCCATTAATACGAATATCGGAAAAGCTTCTCCATTAGATGGCCCCTCAAAGGTTGAAAGCATTAAACATATTAATTGAGCCTAAAAACCTTTTCTCCTTCCACCTCCTCATTTATATAATATGAAAAGTGAGATAAAGGTTGATCATACACATATTTGTTTGCCTGTAATGGTTTTCTAAAAACTTTGTCTTATTTTGTAATTAAAAGACCACTAAGTTGAGATGAGAAGTTTGACATTTGAAAACCCATGAATTGATGGATTATTGAAAGTTGAACATCACTTTCAACTGATTATGGGATCTAGTCTATGTCATGATGATATGCTTTTCTTATTGTAAATTGTTATTTATATTTTGTTTCATATGTATACATATATAAATGAAGCAAAAATACAGTGGATTTGCCTCTTACAAGTACCCTACTCTCTTTGATGTTTATGTTTATGTTTTAAATCAGTGTGTATTTGAGTGGTCATCAATTCCAAGCGATTCAGGGAATGTTAATTGTGCCTGTGTCTACAATATAAACTTCAAACATTATATGATCATGGCCACTTGATTATGCTAAGTGAGAGTTGAACTGAAGTCTGTAGTTGCTTCTGTCCTCTAGTTTTGTCTCCAAAGGTTGTCTAAGGATTTCCCTATGAGTATGTTGAAAGTAGGCTAGGTTCAAAGTCCTTATCTAATCTTAGAATATTCTTTTTATCTTAAATGTTGTCTTGAAAAGTTTGCTTGTTAAAGAATGAACTGGAAGTCTATGGTTATTATTGTGTCTCTAGTCTTATCCAATAGTTGCTTTGAAAGGTTTCCCTTTGAATATGCTGAAAGCATGATAGGTTAATCCTTATGAAGTCTTAATAGCTATATAACACTATTTTAAATGTTTTCTATTTATGAAGTGCATCAAAAGCAGGCTAGTTTCTAAAATGCTACACAGTCTTAGATTACTTTATGTTTTTCTCAGTGCATTAGAAACAAGGATAGTTTCAAAGTACTTGTGATCAGAATATATTTGTTCTTCACTCTGACATAATTACCATTCTTATTGTTTTCATTCAGAATCAACTTAAAGAGATCCTTTGATATAGATGACTTGCCCCATGGTTACTCTTGAACCTTGTTGTTCAATTAAATCCTATTATGACGCCATAGCCAATGGATTGAAGGCTGTCATCTATCTTATTAGCTGAACCATTCCTTCACTTTCACACACCCTTCACCCTTCATTTAGACTTCCTTCTGCATGTGTATCTTTTCCCAACTATACAAAGCTAAACAAAAACGCTTGTTCTTCATAACTACTTCTAATATCATGTTCAAGCCTTAAAATAAATAAATCTTTGCACTTATAGAGGGTCCCTCTCTTTGGATTCGAAGGCTAGATCCTAGAATCCAAGAAGTGGTTCATAATGTTGTCTCTCTGACTTTTAGTCTTCAATGCTAAAAATTACCTTGGTGATTAACGGTGGGGGAGACCATTTTCCAATGTCTTCTTGCCTGGGAATGAGAGGTTATAAAAACGGAAGATAACACTAACCAAAAGGTTCCATGTTTGCTGAGGACTCCTCGTTCAAAGTGTTCGCAACCATGTATTTTTTGTATGAAATTTGATAGTATGTGTTTAGAAAGACACAGTAGGGATGGAAGTGTCTGAAGCTTTGTTGAAGTTGGGGACTAGCTGCGGATGATTCACGGTTTCACTCTTCTCCTTGTTTTTGAATATAAATGTTCATTTCATGCCTCTCCTTATCTCTTGTCTCATGCTCGGAATGTGGGTGCTCCCATGTTTAAATGTGAATTTCTCATGTGAGATGCTTAGATTTGCTCTTCTACTTTTTAAATGGCTCATCATGGATACTTTGTTTCATCTTCATCTTTCATTGTTCTTGTCTTATCTAAAATGGTTCCTTGTGTTTGAAAAGGCAGGATATGGATTATTGTCTTTACATAATTTAATATGGATTCTTTATCCTTGAATATAAAGCCTAATTATAGTTGGTATCTACTTCTCCATCTTCTGCCATTCTCATCCTCTGTATATTACTTGATATGTGTGTGTTCATTAAGTATTTGTACCAACATTCTGTCTTAAAGTTGTTTGATGCATTTACTTATTGTAGTTTGTCTTTCAGTTTACTGTGGTTTTCCTAGTTGTTGTGTTTAACTTTGAGGTCTTTGTTACCTTGTAAAAGCTTGTTCATTCGAAGTGATAATTGCATGAGGAGCCTAACATTTTATTACAATGGTTGGTCCTTCTTTCTTCCATTTAAGATACCCGCAAACCTTGGTCTTTATACAACTCAAAGAAATTTGTCTCTAGGAGGCTACCAACATCCATGTCTAGTGACATTCATAGGGAAAGAATTTGAAGAGATAATCCTGAATATAGAAAAGTAAACTAGTCTGCACCCTTTTAGAATAGGTGAGCGGAAGGGTTGGGAGTTGGTCCTCACCTTGGCGACTCCCAGCACCATCATTCAAAGGATAAATCAGCATGATACTGGCTTTACGAAAGCCACATGAGAATGGATAAATACGGTTGAGAACACCTTATTTGGTGTCTGGCTTTGGAAGGTCCCCCACAAGAGAGGGTTGGAGATAAATACAACTTGACTTATCACAGAATTCCCATATTCTCCTCGGAAGACTCTCCATCCTCCTCTCAATTAGCTCAAGATCAAGGTCCTTATTCTGCGCCAAAGAACCCTTGATTATACTTCTAGTAGCTCCTTCCATAAAACTATGAAGTTAAATATGAGGTTGAGTGGTGAACACCACGAGCTTCTTTCTGCATCCCACTCCCAAAGTCGAAGAAAAATTCGAAGTCACAGAGGTTTTACTGCCCGCTCATGTTCTGGGCATTTCATCAGCCCCTCGACCTTTGTTTATTCATGTCCCCCATTGTCATATCGCCTTACCACCACCTCCTTCGCACATCGGACTCTCCCACCACCTCCACAATCTCCGATGGCTATTCCTGGTTTCCTCTTGAACAAATATGCCCTCACGGCATTGCCTCGGATCTGTTGTGCCTGGTTATTTGAAGTCACTACCTTGTTTAATGGAGAAAATGATCTGCTGAAGCTGACTTTGGAATTTTCTTAGCCTTCACGAGAGAATTTCAATGTTGAACATCTAGGTATGGTGTTGATATTGTTTGTCCGGTATCTGATGGAGAGGCCGAGAAAATGATTAAAGACCTTAAAGGACCATGTTAATAGCGGAGGATATGGAAAATGCTTACGTCCAAAGAAGTGGGGAGAGAAGGACCACGAATCTTACGAATTGTGCCCTTGAAGAGGCATATTGAAGATGTGTCTGGAAGTTCATCTAGAAGTTTAATAATTGTATACAGGTCTCTGACCAAAATGAAGCCTAACGGGACCCATTTGCTAAGTGGTGTTTGGTAACCTTTGAGTCATAATTCAGATTCTTTGAAAGAAGTTTGCTACCACAGATGAACGAATACAGCGCATGAATTGAGCCAACACGGCCAACTCCATGGTGGAAATCAAGGGTTCAAACAGAGTGCTGGGTGCGGAAAGGAAATGACATCTGCACTCTAATCCAGATAGAAGGTAGCGGTTGCAAAATAGAGATGAAAAAATGATCGAAACCTTTTGAGCAAGCGGTGAGCTTGAGCTCGAGAGCAAAGAACACATCCTCGAACACACTCAGCTACTCAGCTTGAGTTGTAATCCCCAATACGGAAAGTCCTCTTTGCAAATGTACAAAGAATCAGGAAGGAGTAGCAAGGACATACAACCCACGCTGTGTACGGAAAGGGAAGATGGATGACACTGTCGAAAGACATTCCGATGAGCAAGATAGAAAATATGTTCTTGCTCAAATGGCGATGAAGTTGGTGTTCTTTGAAAGAAGTGAAGAGTGGGCTTTCACAACGAAAGAAGAAAAAACAAGTGGCAATTGAATATCCGGTCGATGACTACGCAAGTAATTTGTATATTTCATGTGAAAAGCACGAGTTTCATAGAAAATATACAAATACAGGATCCTCTAGGAAGAGAACGCGCACAAAATAACAAAGAGGAAGAGATGCCTGGAAAGGAACGATTTTCAGAAAGTCGGAGATAAAGGTAAGAGACCTATATGTCAATATTTTACATTCTAATGACTCCATTCCTTCCTCTTCTGGGAATTGGCCTCCTAATTCCAATACAAAAGTCAGAATATACGAAGGAAGAAAAACCTCGATGACAGTATAGAGACGAAGAGAGACTCATGCAGAAGAAGCCACCTCACCATGTTTAGCCTTCATAAAGAGCTAGAAAAAGTAAAATTCATCACTGTTTAACTCACAGAAAAACAGCAGGCCTATCGAGCTCAGTGTCATCATTCATGCTTCCTTAAGGAAGCAGCCACAAATGAATGGTTTAAAACTCCGGGAGAAAGGCCACACTATGGTTATGTTAAGTCCTCATGTTGAGGAGTTAGATGCTTCAACTCCTGTTTTATGTCTCTTTAGTAATTCATGATTTTCTGTTTCAAAACTATGTGATAGTTTCGAGGCATCCCATAACATATTACATCTTGGTGATGGAGGAAATTGAAATTTTGGTCACTACTTCTGCAGATCTCACCTCCTTTTGATTCTAAAAAGAGTCAAATATTTCAAAGGATGATCGGTTGATGTAAGCTCAGCTTAGTCAAGCTAAGGCACCTTAATGTGGGAATAATAATGCATTTATGCATCACTAGGTTGCAGATGTGGTAATAAGTTGTGGGGTACAAAAATTGGAGGATACATAAGTACCGGACCTAACCTGTGCGACCATCACCGTGTTTGGAGGTAAGAAAAGGAGATTATACTAGGAAACAAGGTTTACCGAAGATGGTCACTAAGGGTGATAATTTAGTAAATTCACCGGTGTACAACAAAAGGGTGAATTTCTTGTCTCATGCTTGAGAGGAGCAGCGGTGCTTATAGGAAGCCATCTTTATGTCGAGTGGCTGGCCCAGGTCTTCGAAGCGTGAAGAAAGGTGGGGTTTGGAACTTGCCGCTGATGGAGCAACTCAAAGAAGGGAATGGACGGCCCCATGGCCAAGGGCTTACAAAATCTGAGAAGGTCATGAAAAGTCCATTTCATGTGACTTAAAACTGCTTTGCGACGATAGGCAAATATACTTGTACGGAGATACATTGCGCCTGCTAAAGATGATAAGGAAGATGCGAGTCAAGAATCGGTACAGATAGAGGACATAAGAAAAGGGGCGAAAGGAAAGCATGGAAAGTTAGATCTTGTGGTTAGGACCTTTCAAAAAATTGTAAACCGGAAGGAAACAATAATTTCAAATTGAAGAAAATTTGCAGAGTGATACTTTCTGAAGCCCACAACAGCAACAGAAATTCTTAAAACCATTTTCCGGTGTTGATTCGGTCGAAAGGTTTGTTGTATGGTATTGTACATTATTAGGTTGTTTTATTATGATTCTTTTTGTTTTGATTTTCATGAAGAAGAGAAGGAAGAAGGCACGCAAAGGGCTTGTGTTCATAAGAAAGCTGTGAGATGATGCCAAAGTTATTGACGGTCGAGGAAAAAACGGAGTGGAAGTCCCCAAGTGGAGCCAATGTTTGTATGACATCCCTCACTAATTGGAATGTCTAATGACAAGGAGCCTTATCGCAAAACAAATAGGAGGGAACACGCAGGTTGTAAAAACCAGAAAATTTCACCTATCGGAACTGTCAAAAGAATAAAGGTCTTCTTTTTCTCTAAAAGTGCTCATTTTACATATCGGTCTCTAAGCCCTTTCGCTAAAGCTGAACGTTTTTACGCCATGAGACTGGGGCACTGAACGATCGAGCGCTGACCATCGGCCATTACACCTTTCACAAGTTGCAGCTGATTTTCTGCTGACGATCGCCCAATCCCAAATATAGTGAATGGCAATCCATTCCCCAGATGCGACGACCATCACATCACTCCATTACTTCGGTGCATCTCATTAGGGTTCACCTTTCTCCAACCTCCTTTCTCACGGTAGTCATCCCCCCACGAGTGGATCCTGGCCGTTGATCTCTCCCAATCCAGACATGTCACTCCATTGCGTTCGCCCATCCATAAGCTTATCGCACATGTGTACTCTAAGTTATAGCTCTGAATTCTTTTAAAACGATTTGTGAAACACGAGTGGGTTGCAAGACCGTTGTTGTCATACTGTGAATCAACGATCACCGCTTCCTTGTTAGCTCACTCCATCGCACCGCGCGCATCGCTCTTCAAGTTTCCACTTTACGTTTCTACGATGTTCATCCCCATGGTATAGTACGGGCGGTTGATGCGGCTCCCCTAGATCCAACGGACACTTGTCTCTGGGTTATCGCGGTCCTCCTCATTCATCCGTTGTCCTTCTCTGGTGTAGTCTGAGCAGTTGATCCTCAGATCTAACGGCCATTCGTTCACACTGCCCATATCCCATACATCCTTTCTCCCTTACGCGGTTACGTCCCTGCCATTCGATCAACTCGAGGATCTCGGCCCGCGAGTTCACTACGGATGCCGCCGACCAAGTGGCCCGTGCCCCCGACCGAAAGTAGTTGACTCCATTGTTCACGGGGGATCTTCATCTAGTTGCGATCGCTGGAGAACACACCGGCCCGCAAAACATCGTACCCCAAAAGTAGCCCCGCGATCGAGTCCCACCATTGATATCCATCTAACGGTCCCAATGGCTCACATCACTACGCTTTTATAACCCCACAAATGATGATCGCTACATGTTCGAGTTTCGACGTCATCGCCGGTCACCAACCGCGCATGTACGTGTAACGTCGCCATGACCTTTGATCTCGATTGCCCAAATCATGTGGCTCTCATTCATTTCTGCACGTTCATTTCATTGAGAAAGCATGATTTAAATTTGTTTCACGCAAAATAGGCGATTTTGTAAAGACAACGTCAAATACCTAAACGTATCATGTCCATTTCTTTTCGTATACACAGCACTCACAGTACAACGAAAACCATTCTGATTTATAAATTATTCATGTAACTGCTTAAATCAGAGAATTTAAGCATTTTTCTGTCAACTTCATTGCATTTCTGTCATATGTCTTTCGCCTTCCTTTGCTAAAGTAGTCGAAAGCACTCATTGCACGGTTGTTTAATTAGTTTCTTTGTCTGTGCGAGTTTTGCATTGCAATGCACGAGCCTTCTCTGTTGATAAAACCGGGGCCGGGGATAGCGATCCTCCACCCCGAGGAAGAAAGAAGAAAGATTAGAGGTTCAATTCACTCTGGGGCGTCAATGGATCATGACCATTGGACATTCCACAAAGAACCTCCGGCCAGGAAAGGCCAGCTCATCCACTACCAGTACCAAACCCTCCGGGTGGAAAAGCCCACTCGTCTGCTAAGCAGTGCCGCAACCACCAGTACAAAAGGCCACAGCACACAACTAACGGTATTACCTTCACGCGATGGCATGTGCTGCGCACTCGTCCAATCTGGTCATTCATGAGCACGGGCTGTGGACTTTTGTATGTTCTTTTACTTTGTCATTTGAGTAAAATCCTTATTTCGCTCCTAACGATTTTATACCAATTAGCATATTGTTTACTTGGGTTAAGTAGCTTTGAAGCTGATTTGTAAGATGATGAGAGGCAATTTACCTCATCATCATTTATGTTTTTATTTGAACTTTACGACAACATACGAGCACGCAGGAAGGTACTTTCTTATTAATGTCTTCTACTTTTATCAAGGTACGGTTATAAAAAATAGAGAACAACACTAATAAAGGTTGAGATTTTCCAAGACTCACGGTTCAAGTATTGTATGTATTTTTGTGAAATTTGATAGTAGATGTTTAGGAGGTTCGTAGGATTCGATAATAAGAAGCTTTTAAGATTGGGGTTAAAAGCTCTAGATGATTCATAGTTTGTAACTCTTCTCCTTGTTTTTCAATATAAATGTTCATTTTGTACCTCTCCATATCTCTTGTATCTCCCATGCTCTAGAATGTGAGAGGCTGCTCACATTTAAATGTGAATTTATCACTGTGGAATCTACTCATGTTTACTCATCATAGAGCTTTAAAATGTAAGCCTGCATTTGGATACTTTGTTTCATCTTCTCTCCCTTTCGCTGTTCTTCTAATGTAACTAAAATGGATTCTTATCTTTGCATAGGCCAGGTATATATGGATTCTTGTATCCTTGAATAAACCCGATTATAGTTTGATATCATGCCTCCCTCTTCTACCATTCTCACTTCGCTCCATATGTTAGCAATGTCTGTTGTATTTCATTTTTAAAAATTGACCCCTTTACAACATTCATCTTAAAATTTCATCACAGTCTTTGGTACCACTTGTTAGTTTGTACTGGGTTTTACTGTAGTTTTCTAGTTGTTGTGTTTAACTTTGAAGTCTTGGTTTGCTGTAATAAGCCATTTCATTTAGGGTGATAAAGTTGTGAGAGCCTATTGTTCTGTTACCATGATGGGTTGGGTCATATGCTCCTTTCATTGTGGATGTCCTAAGGCTGGTCTTTATACAACTCAAGGCTGACTCTAGGGCACACAATAGGACCCATTTTTGGAAGGATTGGCATATAGGAGCCACAATGTCTCTTGTTTTCTCATTCTATTATAACTGGTATTACCTTTGGTTACACGAATTTTAAACATTAGGGCACTTCTTTTTTTAGGAAGCAGTTGTCGTTGAAGGCTACGTGACGCATAAGGTCAAAGCCTACCTTGAAAATAGGTGCTTTATGCTCTCTTTTCTTAAAATTGTTTATTTGTAAATTAAGCACACCGGCCTATTATGTAAACAATTATATGAATGTTACAACTCTTTGTGGCAACCCTATTTCATTTTCCTAATCTGACTTCATGTTATACGATTTACACTAGAATGAACAGTCACATCAACTAAATGGATGATACTCTAATGATTAAAAATAATGAGTGACATTTATAAATCTTTAATAATTTAGTATTCATAAATGCTTGGCTTTATGGCTATCACCTGCTATAAATTAACCATTCATATTGTTTTATACATGCATACACATACTCACTAAGTTTCAAAGACTCTTCTCCATATGAAGTATTTGAGGAAGGAAGATACCTCTCCTCACTTCCTTTCCTACTCTTTCAACACTAATCACACATACATAATACCAAACCTACCCAGGGTTCATTCATGTTTCAATCGAAGTTAATTGCAGAACTTGAAGAATACTCAACTCATATTGAAGTTTAAAATAAATAAATTCTGAAGATGAACATCTTGGCAAGCTGTAAAAATATTTTCACATATGCTATTTCACTAACCGCTTAATTAATTTCTCTATTAAACTCATTACCATTATAGAAAATAGATACCTATGAAACTTTCACCAAACCTCATTTCCTTCTTTGCTCACCTTAATCATTAATATTGAAATAGTATCTCAAAAGTCAAGAAAGAGAAAAAAGACAAAGAAAAGCATAAAGATATCCTAGAACGGGTTGTGCTTTGACTCACTTAATTTTGATTGATTGTCAACACAAAAAAATAAAATCGCTTCATGCCAACTATAATTAATATTCCAAGAACATTCCACCAACTAAATGGATCATGAAGTAAATGTGGCAAGCATTAGAACCAAGAAAGTCTTCAGTGTCCTAGAACTTGATGTGGTGAAATGTCTTGTAATCTGCAAAGAATGTACTAAGTTTATAGATAGGAAGTTAATGAGGATAAAACAGTAAATAGAACATTATTAGGGAAAAATGTTAGTATTTGGTGAAATACTCCCAAGAATATTATTTGAATAAATTATGGAATATTTTGGTACACATATATCATGTCTTTTACCAAAACGGGGAACTAACTAGAACAAAGGCAAAACTTAAATGTAAAAAAATTTTATTTTGTCAAAATCCCATAAAAAGGAGACGATAATGAACAAAGTCGTTGCTTGATATAGGCATGATTGGTACAAAATTTGTGATAGGCTTTGAATCTTTCAGATGGTGTTGTCATGGTGGGAATTGATTAAAGGTTTCAACATGTTTGTCGAGGGTCAAATCCCGGAATATTTGTGTCTTTTAATAGCCCTTTTAAAAGCGACACCATATATTGATAGACATGAAGAGGAATACCAAGTTCCAATCATGAGAAGCAACACTTTGTAGCTAAAACCTTTTGATGCAACCAACACAACACTGTTCCCTAGTATGCATTATTATGGAGGGATGAATCTTTTAAAGCCCATGAAGGTTTATCTTCACATGAGGAGGTATAACATTTATTTTTCTACTTATGAGAATTAATTCTGTCATTGGAATACCAATATTATTTGAATTCATCGAGTTTGAGAGGAAATTGAAGATAATAATTTTATATCCATGGGAGAAAAGGGTGTGCTCGAAAAGGAGAACATCGTTGTACTTGCAGGAAGAAATTTTGATACTCTTTTCTTTTCAAATAAGGTAAATAATAAAATGGGTTGAAACGAAGATGAACCCGGACACACACATCATATAATAATAATAATAATAATAATAATAATAATCTAATTTTAAGTTCTGTGGCAGCAGTTGCAAATTGGTGTATGATACCTTTGTTTCGGGACAAGGGAGCCACCTGCTTATAGTATTAATTTGACACAACTAAAGTCTACATACATTCACACACACACACAGATATATATATATATATATATATATATATATATATATATATATATATATATATATAAAATTTGAGACATGTCAATTCACTATGTGGTCGGATTAGCTATGCTGAGCCAACAATTATAAATAGGCATGAAAGGTCTGCAAAACATAAAATAATTCAAGTTTACTCTGTATGTAATTTTCATATGTCGTTAGCCTTCAGGGTCTTGTGATTCTTGATTAGGTCAATATGGTAAAACAATGCGGTTGAAGTGCTTTGTTATGATGCAAATAAGGAAGAGTTCTTAAACGAAGATAAAAGAGCTTTGTTATATCTCTTTTTGGGTCCAAAAATCTTATTTAAGTGTCATGATAATGCGAGGAGTTCGGGACTACGGTTGATGAGGACGATGGAAAGATAGATCATGATAGCATGAGAAGGTCTTTGAAAGAGTTCAAAGATAAGACATTGATTATGGTGCATGTTATATACATCGTAAAAATAAGGCTAGCTCAACCATGATACAATATGGTGATAATCATTTAAGTTGATGTCGATGAGTCTCGGTGATGGAATATGCTACATAGTACACGCATGGTGCAATGAGAGTATGTTGTGTCTTGGTCTAGAAGTAGTTTAGGTCAGAGTTTGTCATGGTCTCTTATTACTCATGTCGGTGAAGAATCTACTGAGAATAAATTTTAGAGTTTTCCTCAAAGAGGATGAGTTTTAGCCCTCACTTGGACTTTAACTATTGTGTCTGATGTTATTGTTTTGATAGTTGTTCGTGTATTGAAAGAAACAATCATAATAATGACTTCGAAGATAATAAGTAAATAAGTAACACAAACAATTATCATGCTGAGAATTTCATCAAAATTTTCCTACCTAATTCTCAACAAGGTACACATGAAGCAAAAAGTATGTGAAATACGATTTGGGATGGGAGAATAAATTAATAAAAAAATGGTCAACTATTTTAAAAAACAAGGAAACAAATAAAAATGCATTTCTAAAAAACTACAAAATATATAATTTCTCTAATAAAATGTGCAAAAACATGATGTGTATAGTATGCCTTCAAAGATATGAACAAGACATGAAAACAATTTTATGAACATCAAAATCAAAAATATAGAAAATGAATTTAAAAAAAAAATAACAATACATAGAAAATGCAAAATTAGAAAAGGATACAATTTGTGCAACATATGTCATCATTCTTAAAAGCAAAATGGTAGTCCTGAAGATTGGCTTTGCCATGATTGATGACGATGAAATACTAACACCACCAAAAAGGATACAAGTGAAAACTAGATTTTCATTTGTAAAAATATCTGAGACAATATAATAATATAGAAAATTTAACATTTAAATGCTATGTCACAAACAAAAAGCTTTATAATGGATCAAAGAAAATTATTATATAAAGAGAAGAAAAAATAGTAGTGCTAAGGTGGTTTACATGGAAAAGTCTCACTGGTTATTATCCACATCACTATAAATCATTAAATAGATAAGGCACTTCTAACGAAGAGTGACTTTGTATTAGATGGAAATATCAGCATAAATTAGGGTACATGGACCAGGATGTAAGACTATTTTAATTACAACTTGAAATTGAGTCTCGTTTCAACTCACATTCATATATGAAGTATGGTAGAAAAGGAAATGTGATTTGATTTAGATCCTCACCTAAAATATTTTTAAAATTTGTAATTTGCATGAATGCTTTGTTTTATTTTCTTTTGTCTCTTCCGCAAAATTTGAAGGGAAAACAAACCGTTGTGATGGTCAGCCTTCCAAGGGCAGCCCATTAAAACAAATTAAGACTATAGTGAAGACATCAACAGGGAGATGCAAGGAGAACTTGGAGAGGACAATAGTATAAATGAGAGCTCAAAGAGGGAAACCTTCTTGAATATCAGTGGAGTCAAGGAGCCTGTCCATGATGAGTGAATGTGCCTTTTCACCACGCCCATCTGAAATTATTGCTTTTGGAACAATATACATCTGTGTATAGCTCACCCCTCTGTATTTATCTCCTGAGTTTAATAAAATGGTCATTAAATGTGGAAATTTGTGTATAATTGTTTCAATTTCATGGCTCTGGCGTACATTAATTAGTTTATTTCATAATTGAGCACCCTCGGCTATGGATGTTCTCATGAAATCTAAATCAATATCAGTCTTGTAAACACAGTGTAGGCAACCCTTCTATATTTATTGGTTTAAGAGAACAATATTTTGTCTCATCTCCCGAGTGAAATTGCTTGTTGGGTGTTTTTGCCTTTGCCCACGGACCATCCATAACATTCTTTCTTACTGGGAGTTTTTCTTTTTTCCCAAAGAATTTCCACATCAATTTATAGCTTGCTGAGAATTTTTCTTTTTTCACAAATTCCATAAATTCATAACATTATCTTAATTGCTAGGCATATTTCTTTTGCCATCCAAAGCATTCTATTACTTGCTGGGTGCTTTCCCCTTGTCCACAGGTGGTGGTGTTTTCATTGTTCTTTTAAATCTGAGTGAATAGTAGAAGCTCTTATGTGTAAATGAGTTATGAGTATTTTTCCAGGCCAGATCAAGTTCATCAACCACAAAGAACAAAATCTAATTCCGTAGAGGATCTGTGCGAAGAAACGGGCATGCCATAGGCCTAGCATTTACAGATCACAATATAATATAAGAAAAAAAAAATATATATAGTTTCTATTAGGAATAATAATAATGTGCCTCATGAAGTATTGTGACATTTTCTACCAAATATACTACTGTTACGATAATAGTAGGTTTATTTCTTAAGATCCTAAAGATAAATAGTATTGATTTTCATTTTTTCAGAGAGTCCCTTTTTCGAAAAAAATATGTAAATTAAATTAATAAAAACTTAACATTTTCCACACTCAAGCTACATAATCTCTCTACATAATATTTTAATGCCTATGGAATTTGTTCTAGACAATAGATAACTTTTAAGCCTTCTGCGAGATTTATTATTCCTTATTTTGTTCCCATAGTGAAATAGACTGAATGGATGTATCTTTAGTGCCAACCTCTTGTACAATAGCTTGCAAAGGTGTAGTGGAATGGACCTAACATTCCTACATATTGAAAGATAAAGGCCCAACACCATTTCAAAATTTAATATATATCATACTCACCCTTCGACCACTACATAAGGATCTAATCAGAGTCTCAGACGCAACTTGAAATTAATAAATATGGTATATTAAATCATAAGCATTCAAATATTTTATGCCTACCACTCTTTGCAATGAAGAAAAATACAACAAGAGGATTCAAACATTAAATGCATAAGCATTATAATCATAAAATCATCATTCTTATTCAGTTTGGATGCAACAAGTTATAGGAGTAACAATTTTACACTCACCTGAAATCCTTTTGGAAAAAGAGTGTTTCTAAAATAACGGTATGAGGAATAATTGCCAACTTTGTCATATGAAGAAACAAAAATGCAATCTCATTACTTTCAATCTCATGAAAAAAGCTAAAATCTAGCAAAACTTAGGGAAATGGTTTTGCAAGATTGAAACAAGACTATAATTTACATTGCTTCAATATATCTGAGAGAATACAACATAGTTAAAACCCAGACAGAGGTTTAGAAGTCTAATAGTGATACCATTCAAAATACCAAATCCCATTACAACCCGTGCATCAAACCACTTATGTTCATATAGTTTCAACCATAATGCTATATGCATAGAACATAACGTAACCAGAAGATTCCACCTGGTCAATGTTGTGGCTGCCAATAAAAGTAGCAACATATACTCAATCAACTTTAGCAACGAAAAGTCACAAATATGAGGCAAAATCATTTCCAAATGATTAAAAATTAAAACTAAAATTTTACTCCCTCTTTGGACTGCTCTAAATATAATATGTTGACTCTCCAATAATAGATTGAGGATTGGTGAACAAATGTAATATTAGGGCTGAAATCTTCCCAATGTAAAATAAAATTTGTTTGCATTACATATTGTGCATGAAAGGAATGGCAATTTGCATAGTTTATTACATCCAAATCTTTTGAAGATCTAGAAGTGGGGATTTAACAACCTTTGATCACCATTGGACCCCATCATCACTGTAAGCATGGTTGAAAACTCAGATGGTAACTAGCTTTACCAACAAGAAGCAAACCTCATGAAAGAAAGATGAAAAGTTCGCCTTAATTAAAAAATATGGAATTTTCTTCTTCATGGCCATTGGATAGAAATTAGTTAATCCATTCAACTCATTATTTCTAGTTATAACAACCTCATGAAAGTAGGAGAATGATATAAATGCAAATTGTACATTGTAAACATATATTGAAGATATAGATAATAACTAGAAACTCAAAGTATATTTTCAAGTTCAACCATCAATAATCATCCTCTTAGATGATATGAATTTGAATGTTAGTTTTGTTTTTCTAATTTCTTCTTCTGAATTAAAAACAAATTTTTGATCCCTTTCTTAATGTACATAGGTTTCCTTGGTGTTTGTGGGAGTTAAACAGGTAAATGAGCTGAATTTTATGTTAATTCATGAGTATAAAAACATTAAAACATAATGTTGAACAACGGAAACTAAATGTACAACAAATCATTACAAAGATCCATTAACACAATGTTTTGATGAAGGAGTTTACTCCTCCTGGGCTACAACTCCTTGGTCCAGCTTCCATGGCTTGGGCCTCTGTATTATCTCAAATGTGAAAAAATTATTGTTTACATTCATCTAATGCTCTTGAAACCTGCTCCAATGTGTTCAAAATGCCCAAATCATTCATAAATGATTGTTCTTTCTCCCAATTTGGTCGAATTTTGCATAAGTTATGGCCAAAAAAGTTTGGCCTAGGAAGTCTCCACTAAATTTGGAGATGACTCTATTAAAGGCCGCTAAAATTGGGGGCAACTCTAAATTTGGTGGCTTTGCCGAATATGCTGCCATTTTAAACTGTAGTTTAATTAATTTTTAAACTAGTTTAATTGTGGATAGTCACGAATTCAGTGCGCTAAGCGCAGTTTATAACAAACTGCGCATTATCATTTTTTATTAGTGCTAAACATTTGATTAGGGGTAATTAACCCCATATTAAAACTTAATTCCACGCATAAAAAATATACTTTGCCTTTCGTCGTAGTGTATCGGTCCTATGGTGAAGTCATCTGGGGAGGGGGCTTACCCCTCCACCCCCCCGCCGGTTCAAACCTTTGAAAATAAATAAAAGTTGCGAACCATATATATTAAGACAGAAGCAGTGGTATGATGGTAATCAGACGTGCTGGTGTGGTGGAGGCTGCAGGGTCGAGCCCCTACCTCCGCCCTTTTGTCAGTATTAATTTTTCTTCGCCATATAATACTATACCAACCATTGAATATATATTAATATTTCAGACTTTGGAGTTGTATGAATATTTTGACCATAGCATAAAATTCCCACCATATAATATATGAATTAAAATTCCGACCATAGCATAAAAATTTGATTCGACCTTTGACCTTGGTCCACCAGAGGGGGCACGTGGCAGCCCCTGGCTGTACCACATGTCAACCTCTGGTTGGACTGTCCCCAACCTTAAAAAAAAATTTCCACCATTAAAATGTGAAAATCAACCTTAGGAGCACATTAAAAAAAAAATTCACCTTCAAACCTTTCCGGTGAATCATGCAGTGACACTTGTCACAGTGTCATTGGGTGAAAATGACAGAATATTCCCAGAATATCCCTTTTCTGCTGACTGGGCTGCCATGTCACCAACCTGTCACTTCTGTAATTTTTTGAGTTGTTTATGAAAACAAACATTAGGGTCTATCTTCCTCATCCGGACTCTGTTTTCAATGAAATGAATTGTGCCAGATTCTTGGCAATGATCTCTTCATTGTTGTTCAGTTTCCATTTAATTCAGAGCACTTTCATTTTTGATATTTACACTGAGCACCTGATCATTCCTCCCCACTGGAAGCCTTTTTGACCCCAAAATATCTTTGATTACTGATCATGTGCATGAGGGTATTGTTACCTCACCCTTCCAGTCTCAATCCACTAAAATTTTCCCATTTTCATCAACTAGAGATTATCACAAAAAATAAGATTTTTCCTTGACTCTTGTGACCTTCTCTTGCTATCGTTGACAATGTCATGCTACAATTTCCATGAATTTGCAGAGCAGCAAGCTATTCTTGCAAAAACCAACTTGTTCCTTCCTTGGTCATCAATCAAAGGAAAATTAAAAATTGTCTCACCTCGCACATTGTCATCATGGCGATTCTTATTTGATCTTGCTTTATACTTGCATCGTCTCTTGCCCAATTATCTTCGCCATTGCCATGTACCTTGTGTTAGTGTGTTTGTTGCACGCATGTATGAAATCACACCAACTTAAGGGGTGTGGTTTACCCTCTTAAGTTATTGGTCACAGGTAGAAAATATATGGAGTCAAGCAAGTTGATGGAACATGCTAGAACATAAACATACCAGATAGAGAAATAGGATGCATATTCAAAAATAAAAATTAAACTAAAACTAAAACAAATAAGACAAAATCCCTATATAGAGTCAAACATCTGCAATAATCCAAACGATGGTGCTTACGGCCCCTCTTATTGAGTGCTGGTAGGAAATAAGGATGAAACTTTAACCCACTTTCCAAGGGGCCCTTAGAAATTGGGTTCTAAGTCCCGATGTAATGATGTATTTACTTCCAAGCTTGCCTCAGTGCAAAGTCTCCCTCTCTATACTATGGTGGACTGAATTTGTTGGATGGAAAATAATTGAGACCCCTCTATCTCTGCTCCGGATGACACACTGCTGGTATTGCTTGGGGCAATTCTAGCCAACATAACAATGTGCTCTCAAGTTTTTCATCTCTTGGTGGCCTTTTATAGGAGAAAAAAAATCCTCCTTCCCTCTCTTGGTACATTGTGGATGGTGACCCAAGAGAGGGGGATGATTCCATTGTGTGCTCTCTTGATGTCCTAAGGAGGCTTTGGTTGCTGTCCTTAGGTGGCTTCAAGTGTGAAATCACTATCCTGAAGTGTGCTTTTTGTGGTCCAAGAAAGTGACTTCTACCACTCCGAGGATTACGTGCTTTTCAGGTGAAAAGGTATGCAAAGGCGCTCTTATCGAAGGATTTTTTGCGCAAAAGAATTTATGACTTGCTCAAATTTTATTTTTCCTCAGACCTTAGAGATTTTTAAATACTTTCCAAATTGTCTAATGTCTCTCAGCCCTGTAAATCCTTCTACCTCACATTACATAATGTCATCTTTGGTTGTATGATTTTCTAGTGTTAACAATTTCCCCCTCATGTGTGAGGTTTAGGAAGAACTGCATAGCCTAAATACATTATAGTTTATTTTTTGTATACTGTGTGTAGAGAGAGAGACCTGCGCATAGCTCGGAATTGGAGACACCCTGCACCGATTCAAAGAATGACCATGTCTGTGGGACCCCTGTAAGCAAATATAATACAATATATACAAATTTTCTACGAGGAGGGCATGTCCCATGCTCATAATGCTGTGGCTATTTAAACAAATCTATTTGACAGATACATGTTCTATCTGTGTTACTAATATGGTAGCGATCTGTTGGTTGATGATGATGATTGCTAACACCCTCTAGGGTGTTTTTTCTTTGATGATAGGTGGAATATGGTACCCATATGTGTAAACTTGGTATGGCATATAACTGCACATTGTATGCATAGGTGTTGGCTGGGACCTTCACGTGTAAGCATTGTTGAAAAAGATGCTTATGAAGGCATGGGTCTTCAACAAATTTGATCAAAGTGAAATGGTTGTAAGGTACGATACCATCTTGACATGAAAGGTTGCGTCGTATTCGAATGTCAGGAGGATCGATGAAATCTGTGGGAAATGATGTCTCCCACAGTGCCACCTGAGGATGTCCCTTTTATGGAGAGGGGTGATCCAAGGTACCACTTCCTTTTTGGAAAATAGGTGTTGAAGTCGAAAAAAAGGAAGTCTCAACCGAATGAGGGGCCGCTGACATGAAGGGTCAGGGACCTGGATTTTATGGGTTTAACATAGGCATGGTGGTGAGGGGTAAAAAAAAATTGATGATGGGGATTCAGTGGCCCAAGGTTGGAGTATAATAAGAAGCTTGGTGGCAGTCATAACTATTTCTGATGGGGAAATCCCTAGTGTCGGTAGGACTTCCAGGGTGGGTATAAACTGGCTATGAATGTCATGGTGGCTTTTGCGTGAGGGTGTTATGCTCTGACCAAGGGTTTTTAGGGACTACTGCCATGGGAGAAAATATGAATGAGTGGGTGGGGGACGCAGTGCACAGTTTGCGGTCTTTGTATGCTTACCAAAAGAATAAAATGATGGGGTTTGGTTGGTACAAAACACAGAGACGGGTGCCCCAAAACATGAAAGGTTCACTCACTGATGAAATGTGGAAGGTGTTTTACTGAGGGTGGGGGCCCCATTGGTTGGTCTCATGTGTGCGGTTGATGAAGCGGACGAAAAGGTATCAGAGATGGGATTATGCTAGTGGAGTTATGGTGGGACAAATGCGAGGCGCGGTAGTGCGATTTTGATTTTCTTGTACAACCTAACCGTCCGGGAAAGGGGTTTTATTTTGTATGGTAAAAATTGACCTTATGCATGGTGGATGGATGGGCATGAGGTGCTTCCAGGACTAAAATGGTATGGCCATGGCGTCACTTTTGTTGTGATATATGGTCTACTGTGGGTGACGAGCACCATGGAGGGGAGGATCTACCGACCAATGTGGATGTTTATCATGTGCAGGGCGAGGTGATGATAAACACAGTCGAGTATGTGGAGCCTATGGTTTATCTCTGATGGAGAAATGATGTCAGGATATGTAGAGTTTTTGGGGACTCTATCATGTTAGGGGTAGAATGATACTTGCTCTAGAACTTTCAGTGGATGGAGTTGTGGATGGTTTGCGAGCTTTCCTACAAAAACAACTACCTCAAGTGAAAGCATCTTCTTTATCAAATATTATTGAACGTAATGAGCTTTAAAAAAGAATATGAGAGACGGCATACCTGCCAGCATTGAAATTTTATTTTTTCGGGAGTGCAAATGTGTGGCATTGCCTCTGTTTGTTATGGAGTGTTGATCATAGTGTTTCTTTTGGTTCAAAGAACTAACCTTCTGATCTCTCATTATGGTCCTCCAAATTTTTTGAAAAGGGCGATATAAAGGTGAATATGGCCTTGATTCAATTCATTTGTACTTGTTGAGTTTTTAAAAGGTTAGAGGATTTTGTGGAGCAGTTCTTGCCATTGTGGTCAGCCTGAGCACCATGGATTAACGATATCATGCCTAGGTAACCTCTATGACTTCCTGCACTTTATTTTTTTTTTTAGTTTGAGGGTGCCGGGGTCCGTACAAAATTGGTTTGTATGGATTCTGAGTAATTTTTTGCCCTAGATTGCATGGGCGATCAGGGTAAGAGAGCGCCCTCTGTGCGCATTTCCTGGGGTTTTGCGCACTTTAAGCGCTATTTTCCCCTCTTTTGGTGTGCCTTATGTGTGCCTGTGAGAAATATAGGTGTGCCTTTAGCTTGCATGACTAAGGGATAGACGTGCAAAAGACCGAGGCAAATTATTGGGCTTTTTGCATGCTTTTTTTTTTTCTGTTGTTGATGGGTTCCTATTTGGATGACAGGTTGTTGTGGAGGGAGTAGGGTTAGCTCGAGACTCACACTAGACTAGCCACCGATGGTTCGACGCACCAACAATTGGCGCAATGGGGGCTCCTGAAGTTCGTGGAGAACAAGCTTCTTTGGTCATAGGATCGGCTGCTACGTTACTTGATCCAGCATTGGTATAGGTGGGTCAACATGTTTGTGTTACATGGGACTAACCTTGCTATCCGTCCTGAGACAGATCTATACTTTGTGACTAGGTTGCTGCCTCATGGTGAGGCGTTGCGGTATCCACTCCCTTTTGGGAGGGTGGATTTGGAGAGGTTCTGGGCACGTCATTGTGGCAGGGCACCCCTTACAAAGGGGTGCATCAGCATTGCTTTGGTGATAGACTTGTTCGAGCGGTGTGCTATTGCAGCTATTGTGCAACTCACAAGGTCGTCGAATCCACATCGGGCATCTAGCCTGTAGGTTGGAGTCTTGCGCCAGCTGAGGTCTGGGCACTTCTTTTATTTTTCCCGCTTCTGCTATGATGGGATGGTGACGAAGCTTAACAAGGTCCGTAATGGATCAAATTTGTTTGTGTACACCAGTATTCTATGAAGCATTATGTATGAGAGGGTAGTGCTGTTGAGACTAATGGTGGCAGTGTCTACTAGGGGGCCACGAGAGCCTCGCATGAGGAGGTGGGCTCCTGTGATGCCGCGAGGAGGTGGAGTTATGGTGGGGCATTACTAGAATGCCACGATGAAGGCCTGGTTTGTGGTCGACCCCCAGATGTTTCTGCCATTCCCATATGCAGGGATGGACTTTCGGGGGGATCCAGAGATGGGTTTCCCTCCTGGTTATGCTTGGGGGCCAACATGTATGTTTTATGTTTTCTGCATTTATTTGAGTATATAGATGCTTATGTTTTTTGATGGTGACATTGACATATTTTTTGTTACTCTTGCAGATGTTGGCGAGGTAGGTCGTCCTGTGGCTCAATTGTTCAGCCACAGTCCTCTTCGGAGACCTCGGGGCAGTGGTGGGGGGCCGGGAGGAGATGTTGCACAACTTCAGGGTGGTGGACCCGGTGGTGGCGTTGGCCCTTCGGGAGAGGGCAGAAGCTCGGATTCTGTCGAGGCTGCGATCAAGCGAGCTTGTGCCGATGCAGAGGCGACACGTGCTGATGCGGCAGAGGCTCGCAATGCTGAGTTGAGTACTTGGGTGTTAGTTCTAGAGGATGCCTGGGGTCGAGTGGACTGCTTGACCTAGGGGATGCCTTCTCGAGGTTTTTTGGATAACCTTGAGGAGGTCTGGCTAGAGATGGTGATGGCCTGGGAGAGGGACTATCAACCTATTTTACATTGGGTGGCAGTATCATTTTTTACGACAGCTCTAGTAGTGGTACCGGGAGCAGCTGTGGGTCTAGGTGCCTCGCCTGGGGGAGCACCACCCTAGAGTTTACTTGTAGAAGGGGAAAGCACCCATTATGAGTATGATTCCCCTATTTTTGATGACTTTTTGTATATATTTGGGCTGGCCAATGGGTCAACGACACTATTTTTTGTACTTAGACCTATACACCATGATATATATATATATATATATATATATATATATATATATATATATATATATATATATATGAGAGATATTTTTTGCGACTCTACATGTTGTGCCCCCTGTTTTTGTTTATAGATGATGTTATGATGACGGATATCTATGTTTTTGGTTTTTTATGTATGATGGTTTATTTGAGATGCATTCTAGTTTAGAATATTGTTAGCTATGTGATTAGCTGCTTGGTTTTGACTCCTTGGTACATGTGTAAATGTGATGTAGTCAAATTGTCTACATAATCTTTTTGCACGCAAATATTTTCTAAATAGATGTGAATCTCTTGGCTCAAATGTTTGGTTTAACTGTGATACTACTAATTGGGAATCGAGGTAGACATGCATATGGTGTATGCCCTGATGGAGGGTGTCACACATAAGTCTGATGACGACGTCACATTCTGCCTGATTGTTTGTTGACGAACTGATGCACACACCATTTGTGTAGAATGGTGATCGGTCAGGGTGATAGATGACCCAGGTAGCTACTGCTAAACTTTGAGACCATCTTGATGCTACATAAGCAAATCCAAAGTAAGGTTTGTGGTGGTAATCCATGGTGGAACTTTGAGCACATTTCGTAATAAGTATTTTGGTCAAAAATTTAAAGTGGTTGGGTTAGGGCAGGGCCATCTTGGCCCTTATGGGTAGAACTTCTTGAGGTAAAGGCTGTTGATGGGGTTGTTGAGGCATGCCTCGTCCGGTTCTGTCTAGATATATGCCCCCTGGCAGAGGCAATGTTTTATGATGTAGGGTCCTTTCCACAAGGTTTCAAACTTTCTTGGCCCTAAGGCTTCTTTTGTGACATCATAGTGGAGGACTAGTTCTCCCTCGATGAATGAGAGAGGGTTGATGTGGTGGTCGAATGATGCTTTTACCCTTTCCTTATGGGCCTCGTTGTGTTGTAGTGACTGTCGTCGGCTTTCGTCGACAAGCTCTAGTTGTACAAGGTGTTGTTCTAGAGGCTGGGTATCATCAAGGAGTTCAATAGTAGCATACAAATGTGGGATCTTGCGGAAATCAATGCAAAAGCGCAAGGTACCTTGACCTTTTGCGATAGGGATAAGGTGGAAATCCTAGGACATGGGGGTGATTGCAATCATATTTCTGATTTGCGAAGATACAAATCATATGTGGTGTGTCGTGTCGTTGGCGTTTGGTCGGGGAAGAATCTCCATGATGGGAGTTTGTGTAAGAGCAAGGTTGGGTTCCCCACTAGGATGGTCAATTTCCTGTCGGTGGAAATTGTGCTTGGTGCAGAGGTTCCTGAATGTTTCCATTAGCGAGCATACCTCTGGGTCATGGTATTGGCCAGTAAAAATGGTGCATGGTACCACTATGCCAACTGAGTAGATTGTATGGGAATCAACACTACTCATCGTCCCCGATGTGGACGCTTGTAAAGGATCTATTGTAGAAGAGGTGGTCTTCTGCTTCCATTTCCATGTTGTTGGCTTGGGTGTGTCTAACTCTTTAGGGGAGTGTAGAGTTAATGCTGATCTTGCCGCTCTTCGCTTGGGGATATGCGCACATTTAATCATATGGTGAAAGTGTGAACCAATCGGGAAATAGGTACGTGTGATCTTCTCTTGGTTAGAGAGAAGTCTCTGTGTCAGAGAAGAGACCATGTGAAAAATTCTTGTAAGGGGCTTTAGTTATTTGCACTGATTGACCCGGTGGTCAATCAGGTCGCATAGTCCGCATATTATACTAGGTTTGGCCTGGGTCATGCTTGGCTGGTGTGTCGTCCTAGGTTTCCCATCATGCCCATGTGGGTGTGGGGTCGCTAGTCTAGGGGTGATGTAATCTCTATATCGTCTGAGCTCATCGTCCCCTTTATTCTCTATTATATGAATCATATCAATGAGGGGACAGACTTGTTAGATATAAGTATAGCACTGTCCATAGTGATTGCCCTGATATACTAGGAAAAAAATCCTATATATGGGGGTCCCGTCGTGCTTATTTTGTGGTCTGGCAGGGCACCAACATTGTAATGCCGTTAAATCAGGTCAAATGGTGACCACATGATTGGGAATTTTCTATAATGCGCATGTTGGTCTTCTCTGTAGAGAGTGGTTGGGGGTAACTAGGGGTTCCTTGATTGGTCGCTTTTCAGCTGACAAGAATAGGATGGATCTACTCGTCACATCTTCTTGGGTTGTTGAGATGTTCATGGATTCTGAGTCCATGTCATATTCTTGGGAGAGGTGGACTAAAGCTGAGCACAGACTAGTGAGGGCCAACTGGAATCGGGGGATATAGTGACAATTTTCTAGAAGGTGATTGTCGGTGCATAAAGGACATGTGAATTGTGTTGCCCACAATCCAACATAGTAAACTGATTCTATAGGATACCATCTATGGATGAGTTCCAGGGCTGCTTATTCTTTGAGGAAGTGACCATTTTCATCGCACAGTGTGCTGTGTATGACAGGAGGGGGTATGACTGGGAGTCTTTCTGGTGCCCGTTGTTCTTCTTATAGGTACAGGATGATACGAGGTTCATCTCCAGCAGACTGGGTAGAGGGATCCTCTTGATTGGATCGCTTGATGGTGTGTAAGGCATCCCTATATCACAAGATCCTTAGGCAATGATGGGTACAGTGCCAATAATTTCTGCAGATAGTGCGTGATTGGTACGCAATGCTTTGCCTTTATCTTTGGTGGCAGGTTCCTTTTTACGGGAACGTGGCATCGTGATGTCTGCCTCAGAGCTGAGGAGTGGTTTTAATTCTTCCAGCTCTAGGAAAATATGGGTAGGGTGACCTATTACGTCGCATATGGCGCAAAATGGTGATTCCCATTGTATGGCGGGAGTTTCCAGCTTCTTTCCTCTCTTCTCAGTTTTCTTAGCCGCAACCATTGGTTTTGTAATGGGAATTTCCTTTGCAGGGGTGTTTTCAATTGTTTCCTAAATGGGTGGGGCCTCCTCCGGACTGAGGGGCTTTAACCTGGTGGTAGTGATGTGTGTGGCTCCTATCCCCATAGGGGGAATGAGATACCAAACTAGTATTGAAAACGATATGTTTGGTAACACCACTATTGCCAAAACCTGCTGGGAGACGAAACCAGCTGGAGTGTAGAGGAAATGGGTTTGGGAAGCGGTGTAGGCTAGAGAGGCTGTCATGGCTGAGGACTCAATGTCATTGCTGCTTGTGTCTGTGTCCTGACTAGCTTCAGAGCTTGACGTGGACATCATGCACACCGGAGCCCTTGCGACGTCAGGTGATGACTCAGGTATAATGGGGGAATCTCCTACGAATGATCCTAGAACGGACGATGGTTTGAACAGTCCAGGGCCATATTCTTGGCACCGTGAAAGCATATCCGAGGATGTATCTACATAGGGTAGAATTACATCGGTGTTTTTTAGGGTTATTTTCTCGCTATGCGTCAATTGGTCAATAGTAATGATGCAGTCCTCATGGGGGAACATCATAATGCAGAAGACGAAGGAGGATATGGCTGACATGGCATACATATAACTCAGACCAAGGAGTATATTATAGTCCAAGTGAGCATCCAAGACCTTAATGTCTATAAGTACCGTCTTTCCGTCTAAGCGTGATGACTGATGGTTTTAATTCGGGAGACCCTAACTTCTGCCAAATGTTTTTTGACATGATGCACGTGGATGCACCCTCGTCAATGACACATCGGTGAATGGTGATATTCTGGGTTGACACTAGTATCTAAAAGGTGACCATCGAAGGAAGCTGAGGGGTGGCTTTGTCTAAATCAAAAGCCATTAGGCGTGTATCGTCAAGGTTGATAGCGCCTAACACAGAAAGCAAGGCTTTTCGTTGTTTTGGCATGATTGAAATACTGCCAAAGCTGACATAGTAGCGGGATATTGGGCTAGATTGTCCACGATGCTATAATTATGGGCCGCTTTGGAGTGGTTTCCTGCTCTCTTATTTGGTCCCTTGGCCTTCTTTGGCAACGGTTCAATAAGCATCTTTGAAATGGTCAAATGTCTAGTTGGTGCACTAGTACTAGCCCCTGACGCGTTGGTGTTTGGTGGGGTTTTGTAATTTTGATTCTGTGTTTGAAAAAACATCTCTTCGCCAGTAATGTAGATTTTGTGGCTGTTTTTCCTGGAGTCGTCGGGATTTTTTTGCTGAGTGATAACTATCCCTTGATGGGGGAAAGGTTCCTGCATCACAACTGTTTGCTGGGAAGATCCTCCTTGTCCTCGGTTACTCTGCAGCTTCTTCAACTTAGGGATATCGGGACAGTGGTGAGTGTAATGGCCATACTCACCACAAATTGAACAAGAGTGGTTTTTTCAAAGAGATGGCCTTTTGCTCTGCCATTGGGCGTTTCTTGGATCCTGGCTTTGATTTTGGTTGGATTTGCCTCCAGCCTGAGATCGTGGCGGGCGTTCTTGGTTGTTTCCCCCTAATCCAAGATTCCCTTTGGGATTTTTTTTTCCTTTTTTATTAACCACATTAGGAGGGTAGTTCTCCTGGTTATATGATTGGTGTGGTTGATTTTGGGAAGTTTGCACAAAGTTCACATGTGCATTGTTCTGCATAGGCGGGTCTTGTGTTGGGGACTGAGCATAACGCGGTCCTTGGTTTATACCTGGTTATTGGGGGAGAGCTCTTTTGTCAATATGTCTATCTGCGTGCTAGGTCCCCCAATCCGGAGGATAGGGTCCTCCATGGTGATACGATGACGCCCTATTGGTCAAATTTTGTTGAGGCATATGATGACTTTGAAAATAGGTTGTTGTACGTTCTGGGTAGAATCATACGTGTAACTGGGGTTTTGACTACTGATGCCTAGGTAACTTTGGGTTAATGACCCAATTAGACCGTCTGCAGAGTTCAACATGCCTGGAAATTCTTTATAAGTTTGAAGATGTGGGGCGTTTGGTAGGATATTGTAAATATATCCTGACTGCATATAAATCAGCTTGAGTTGTTGTAAATATATCCTGATGGCGTCCTCTTCGGATATGGGACTTTGTTGTGCCACATCCTTTGAAATATTTATAGCGAGAGTTTTTAGGAACAAGTATAATAGCACCCAATCGTTGAGTTTGGCTTTACATAAACTAAAACATCACCACCATTCATGGAGATGGTCCGAGATATGGATGGCAGGGGTTTGCCTAAAGTGTGTCAGTAATTCCATTCTAGAATCATGGTGGATGGGTAACTGAAAATATGTTAGGAACGCAGTGGCGAGGGTGCTAAAGGTTCCATGTGTAGTAGAGGGTTGCTCCACATACTATTTCACTATTACTCCTATCAGTGTGTGTTCAAATAGTCTCAATAGAATAGTGTCATCAATGATACTATTCGATGAGCACCACAGTTGGAAAGTCATGACATGATTACCTGGGTCTTCCGCTTTCTTTCCTTCGAAATTTGGAATATCCAAAGGGAGCTTTGTGGGCTCGGAAGGCCATGTAGGGTTGTGTGAAATGGGGTCGTCAGCTTGGTTAAATCTGGTAGATAAAATGAAGCTAAAAAAGGTGATTGTGAGGTTGAAGCCATTGCAACTTGTGAAGACATAAATTTCTGGTTAGGAAGAGGGTTTTTCTGCGACGTACCCTGATGTGTATTCGACTAGATTCCCGAATGGGTAGCACTCCTCTGCCCTCTAGGGGTTGTGGGAGGAGTTTTATGTGGTGTGGCTTTGGGAGACCGACCAGGGTTCCTAACTAAGGATTCCCCAATAAAGGACGAACCAATAATGGTGGCAGTGTTCTGTATTTGACGCCTAAATGGCGAAAGACCTGGAACCCCTCCCGGTAATGGGGGGAGGTCCAAAACACGTTTAGATCGATGAGGTCCTATTAGGTCTATTCTGGTGTCGACTAGATCTGTCTTTGAAAATATTTGAGAGGATAGAGATTATGATCAAAGAAAAATTCCAATCGTATACATAAAACAAAGCGAAAAATAAAATTATTTTTTCCTTTAAATTAATCCTATGTGATGAATCAATCAAAAATATGGTTTTTGTTTGTTTACATATGATACTCAAATCCTAGAATACCTAATCATACTCACACACTCAAATGTAACTGGGCCTTGAGAAGATATCTTGCGAGTGCTGGCACAACGCCCCGTAAGAGCTGGCGATGCCCCCAGTCAGCCGAAGAAAATCCACCAAGGTAAGGGTAGAGGATCTAGTGCTTATCTGCACCGCCACCTATAGGGCAAGGATGCCCTAATTTTTTCCAATAAGTACCACTGTCCCACGTGAGCGTTCGATTCTTGGGATTCTTGGTAAGTCAGCTAATAGTACCAAGTATCAGCCGGGTCAAGTAGCCCCAACTGATACCACACACACTGCACCTAAGCCTAACCCCCTCTAAAACGATTCTCTGTCGTGCTCAGGTTTTCTTTTCCGTGGGCTGATAGGTGGATTTAAAAGCTCCCTAAATAGTCAACTTCTATGTTTCAAGATGAAGAATGATCAAGGTGGCTTATTGGAATCCTACCCCCTTGATCCTAACTTAAACTATAAATTCTTTTGTGGCCCCTATGGGGAGAATTTAGTGAGTTTTGTTAAGTTAGTTTTAGGTGACTTTGCTTGGCTTAGTGTGTGGATGTGTGTGAGAAAAAATTGAATGAGCATATAGTTTGAATGTGTGGATATGCTATGGTCCTTTTCAAAATACCCTATTAAACTATGTTGTATTGTTCCTTGCTCAAAAGAAAAACATGTGTGGATATGGGCCGCTTTTCCATTTTTCCTAGTTAATCTATGTGATCAAAAAAAGGGAGATGGTGAGTTGTGAATAGAGAGCATTCATATGCTTGCCTAGGATCACCGAAGGGTGCAAAGGCATCAGAGATTACTTTCTCTTTTATCGACAATTCGTTCCTGGTCCCGAAATCCTAGTGCAAAAATTGAACTAAAATAATGGCTTTTACACTAGAAAAAGGGACTAGCTAAGCATGCGTGGAATTGGGCCACTTACTTTGGCTAATTATATAGGTGTGTTGGTACCTAAATTTTCAAAACATAATTTTTTTTTTTCGGAATGAAAGTTAATTTCCCCCCCTACTTAAACTATGTGTGAACTTTGCAAAAATCAACTTGAAATAAAACTAACACTAAGCCTACCAAAAGTAGCTAAGAGTGAGCTTTAGCAAGCTGCGGGGTATGTCAACTAGTGTTGGTAGATGTATTATGGGCTTCTAGGCACTTTACAAGCAGGAAAAGATAGAAATTGTTAGAAAATTGTATATTATGGAGCAATGCAACACATAAAATATGTGAAAAATACAAGCACACAAAACACATAAAACTAGAGAGACACAAATATACGGGGTTCACCCAGTTTGGGCTACGTCCACCCCTAACAGCCAATCCTTCCTTCTTATTAGCAAGCAAAAATTGAAGAGACAAAACCTACAGTAGATCTGCTGTAATATCCTCTATTCTCTCTCACAGTCTCCCTATCTGTTTCTCGCTCTGAGAATACACATGTAATACATAGCTGCAATACAATACCCTCATATATACAAGAGGGTTTCCTTCTAGGGAAAAAAAAAAACCCTAAACTAAACATAACTTCTACCATCAGATCATCCGCCTATGAACGGCCCGGATTGACTAGAAATTACTATACTTTTACAAGGCAATTTTACATACGTTTTTTTAGCTTCGGGGTACTCCCACGAAACCCCACTGCCGGGGAGAGACTCACGAAAAGTGCTGCCGCCCCCCCCCCCTAGACCCCCACGAAAGCGATTAATTACGGGTGGCTTTGCTTCCCCTTTTAAGGTACAGGGGTCCAATGCTGTGATACAAAGTAAACAAGATAATCAGGCTCCACACCCAACAATCTCCCACTTGGAGACTAATTGTAGCAACTCCACCGCTGCTTCATTTGCTGGACAATGACTCCTCTTTGGCCTGGATGTTCCTCATCTTCATCGTCATCCATGAAGACCAATTGAAACTGAGCACATTCTCAGTTTCTCCTTGGTTACAACTTTTGTTAGCATATCTGCAGGATTTTGGCTAGTGTGTATCTTTTCCAGCTTCAACTGTCCATCTTCCAATACTGACCGTATGAAATGGTACTTGAGATGTATGTGTTTATTAATAGATTGAAATGCTGAGTTCTTTGCAAGATGAATGTCACTTTGGCTATCACTGTATAACATGCCCATATCATGCTTCTTACCCAATTCATCCATAAACCTTTGTAACCAAATTATTTCATTACTAGCCTCTGTAGCAGCAACATACTCTGCTTCTATTGTTGAAAGTGCAACAACACTTTGGATTTTTGAAACCCAACTGACAGCTGTTCCACCTACAGTAAATACATATCGTGTAGTGCTCCTTCTGTTATCTCTGTCACCTGCCATATCTGCATCAACATATCCCTGTAGAGCAATTTTTGAACCACCAAAGCATAATGCTAGATTTGTGGTACCTCTCAAATATCTGAGAATCCATTTTACTGCCATCCAATGTTCTTTTCTTGGATTATTCATGTACCTGCTTACAACTCCCACTAGATGTGAAATATTAGGCCTTGTGCATACCATTGCATACATTAAGCTTCCAACTGCTGATGCATATGGAACTTTAGACATATAATCCATGTCTTCTTGGGTCTTGGGGCACATCTCCTTACTAAGTTTGAAATGGCTAGCAAAAGGTGTACTAACTAGTTTTTCATTCTGCATATTAAATCTTTTCAACACATTTTCTATGTACTCATTCCGTCACAGTGTTAATTTGTGATTTTTCCTGTCTCTAGCTATCCTCATACCAAGGATTTTTTTTGCAGCTCCCAAATCCTTCATTGCAAATGAATCTGCCAATTTTCTTTTGAGCACATTTATTTCCTGCATGTTAGACCCTGCAACAAGCATGTCATCTACATACAATAAAAATATAATATAGCTACCATCATTTTTCCTTTTCAGATAAACACAATGATCAGAGTGACATCTAGTATAACCTTGTTCAGACATAAACTTGTCAAATTTTAGATACCACTGCCTTGGAGCCTGTTTTAAGCCATACAAGCTCTTCTTTAGACTACACACTAATTTTTCTTTCCCTTTGACCTCATATCCTTCTGGTTTCTCCATATAGATCTCTTCCTCTAGATCTCCATGGAGAAATGTTGTATTTACATCTAACTATTCAAGATGTAAATCTTCTGCTACTACAAGACTTAAAATAGTTCTAATTGAAGTCATTTTAACAACAAGAGAAAATATTTCATCAAAATCAATACTTTTCTTCTGTGCAAACCCTTGCACCACAAGTCTAGCTTTGTGCCTCTGTTTTCCTCCATCTTATTCCTTCAGCCTGTAAACCCATTTATTCTTCAATGTAGTTTTAACTGCAGGCAACCTGACTAAGTCCCAAGTCTGGTTATGCATTAAGGAGTCCATCTCTTCTTCCATGGCTAGCTCCCACTTCTTCCTGCTTTCAACCTGCATTGCTTCTTCATAACATTCGGGTTCACCAAAATCAGTCAACAATAAATAATATAATGAAGGAGTGTATCGTTTAGGGGGTCTACTTATCCTGGTAGATCTTCTAACACCACTTTTAGGTGTTTGAGGTGCCTGTTGCTATTGTGGTGGTTGTTGATTATTATTGTTTTCAGACACCTTTACTTTTTCAGTTATCTCATCAAGAACCGTGTATTCCTTGCTTTCTTTTTCCTGTTTCTTTTCCTGCAACTAATTCTTATACAAGACCTTTTCATTGAATATTACATCTATGCTCCTAATGATTTTGTGATTTTCATAATAATATAAGTGATATCCAAAATCATTAACACCATATCCAATAAAGGTACATTTCTTTGATTTTGCCTCAAGTGTGTTCTATTTTCTTTATTAATATGGACAAAGGCCTCACAACCAAAAGGCTTTAAAAAAGAGTAGTTTACATTTTTACCTGTCCATGCTTCCTCTGGAATACCACCATCCAAGGAACTTGAAGGCCTTTTGTTTATTAGATAAATAGCAGTATCTACAGCATCTGCCCAAAATTGTAAAGGAAAATCCTGCATGAAATCTCATGCACCTTGCACACTCCATGATTGTTCTGTTCATTCTTTCTGACACACCATTTTCTTGTGGTGTTCTTGGAACTGTCTTCTCTATGCAAATTCCATGCTCTGAATAGTACCTATAAAACTCTTTGCTGCAATATTCACCTCCATTGTCTGATCTAAGACACTTCAACTTCTTTCCTGTCTCAATCTCAACCAAAGATTTCCATTTCTTGAAAGTATCAAATACATCAGATTTATTCTGAATACAATAAATCCATGTTTTTCTAGTTGCATCATCAATAAAATTAACCATAATAACGAGAGCCATCGAGAGATGATACCTAAGCAGGTCCCCATACATCTGTATGCACAAGCTCCAATTTTACGCTCTTCTTTTCTTTCCCAACTATGAGAAATCCGACTCTCTTTTGTTTTCCATAAATGCAATTTTCACAGAAATCCAAATCAACATTCTTCAAACCTGGCAACAAATTTCTTGAGTGAAGAATCTTCATCCCCTTCTCACTCATGTGTCCGAGCCTATGATGCCATAATGTTGCATCTGCTCCTTTTGAAGTTAAAGCATTAACAGAGTTAGAAATACCATTGCATAAATACAATGTACCAACCTTTTCACCTTTTGCTATTACCAACGCTCCTTTGGTGACCTTCCAAGTTTTATCTGTGAAAGTTGTCACACAACCTTCACTGCCTAACTGCCCTGTTGAAATCAGATTTTTCTTCAGATATGGAACATGCCTTACCTCCTTTAGTAACCATTGGTTTCCATTCTGTTGTTTTACAATAACTTTACCCATTCCAACAATTTTACAGGGTTTATCATCACCCAAACGAACTTGTCCAAAATCTCCTTGAACATAGTCATGAAAATATTTCTTATCAGGTGTGGCATGGAATGAAGCCCCTGAATCTACAACCCAAGAATCGGTAACATTTTCGAAAGAAAGAATCAAAGCATCTTGTAACACATCACCTGTCACATTTGCTTCATGATTGTTTTCTTGTTGTGTGTCTCCTTCTTTTCCCTTCCGAGATCTACATTCTTTCTTTAGGTGTCCTTTCTTTCCGCAATTCCAGCACACTATTCCTGATCTGGACTTGGATCTTCCTTTCCTTGATTTACTGCGATATCCCGAGCTCTTTCCTCTTTCCATTATTCTTCCCCTAGACTCTGCACTCAAAGCATTACCCGATGTCTCACTGGAGCTTTTCCGTCGCATTTCCTCGCTAAGGATAGCACCAACAACATCATAAAACTTTAAAGTAATAGATCCAGAGACAGAGTTACTAACGACCATTACTAAACCATTCCAACTCTCTGGCATTGAGCACAAGAATAACAGAGCTCTAACTTCATCATCAAATTTTACCCCTACAGAACTTAACTGACTGGTAACTGTATTAAATTCATTTAAATGGTCTACAACAGATCCACCTTCCGACATCTTCATATTAAATAGTCGTTTCATAAGAAATACCTTGTTTTAGGCCGAGGGTTTTTCATATAGTTTCGCCAACGTCTGCATCAAACCCTCTGTTGTTGTTTCCTTCGAAATATTGAAGGCGACTGATGCTGCAAGGCACAATCGTACTGTTATGAGTGCCTTTCTATCAAGAATGTTCCATTCTGCGTCTGCCATGGCCGTTGACTTCTTTATTTTTCCGCTCAATGGTAGGTATAGATCTTTCTGATACAGATAATCTTCCATCTGCATCTTCCACAACGGGAAGTTTTGGCCGTTAAATTTCTCAACCCTAAATTTACCATCTTCCACCATTGCTCCCACTCGAACTAGGAACCCTTCTTTCCTGCGAGTTTATCAGCCAAATAGACCTTCGTATTTGATACCAGTTGTTAGAAAATTATATATTATGGAGCAATGCAACACATAAAATATGCGAAAAATACAAGCACACAAAACACATAAAACCAGAGAGACACAGATATACGTGGTTCACCCAGTTTGGGCTACGTCCACCCCGAACAGCCAATCCTTCCTTTCTATTATCCAGCAAAATGAAGAGACACAACCTACAGCAGATCCGCTGTAATATCTTTTGTTCTCTCTCACAGTCTCCCTCTCCGTTTCTCGCTCCAAGAATAGACATACCATACACAGCCGCAATACAATACCCTCATAAAAGTGAGGGGTTGCCTTCTAGGGAAAGAAACCCTAAACTAGACATAACTTCTACCGTAAGATCATTTGCTTATGAATGGCCCAGATTGACTAGAAATTGCTATACTTTTACAAGGAAATTTTACATATGTTTTTAGCTTCGGGGGCAGCACCCCCGAAACCCCTCACCAAGGGGGGGCTCCATAAAGTCGCAGCCGCCCCCCCTGGATCCCCCAGGCAACGTTTAGTTACGGGCGGCGTTGCTGCCCCATTAAGGTACAGGGGTCGAACGCTGTGATACAAAATAAACAAGATAATCGAGGCTCACACCAACAGAAATATGAGAGAAATTTCTCATTCTTTCTTTGTGTCGAAAGGCTACAACAAGCGTGATGTCTGCACACATGTCAGCTCTGAACGCATGCCATGGGCGTCTGTGTGAGAAAAGTGTGCAAATTCCTAAAAAAGTAATTTTTTGTAGTTGTTGTGCTTCGATCTTGTCACTTGGGATTGACTAGGGGCGAAGGAGAAAAGAGAGGAAATTTCCAGCCCAACTCCTGCCGCCTGACGGTCTGCGCAAGGAAGAACCACATAAACTTGGAAATAAACGTGGAGTCACCAATCACATTGTTAGTGTGTTTGGTGCACACATATGTAGAAATCACTGCTTAATGGGTGTGGTTTATGTTAAGTCGTCTTTACATCCTCACGTCGAGAGATCATTTCTCTTATTGCATTTCATTTTAGGTGTCTCATTGCTCCATTCCCTTTGCATTCCATTAGGGGCATGCCATTATCTGACGGAAGGGCTTTGTTCTCTCATTCTCCCTCATGTTTGTACCTGCTGGGTTGGTCAAAATTTATCAAAATTCATTAAAGTTGATTTCAGTCATTTACAGTCATAGATGGTCTTGTGGTAAAAAAAAAGAGTCTTTCAGTCACTAGGTCTAGGGTTTGGTCTTCAGAATGTCAAATAATGCCCGCAGGCCATGAGGATGTCTTCAATAAGTTTTCATTTCAAGATTTTCATCATTAACAATGCTCAAGGATGTTTCTTCTTCAAAACTCTATTTTGAAGAAGAAATCGTCAATTAATTGTTTGTAATAAATATGTATTTTTAAAGTTTTCCGCCATGAAGTACTTCAAATTCATCCTCTGGTCATCCTTTGTCGAAGTCCAAATGCCACCATCACTGCAAAAAATCAACCAAGAAAGCCATCAATTCAACCAAAAATCAAACAGTAAACTTGAAGAACAGAGTTGTATTAAAAGTGAAGAAATATCAATGTTGAAACATTACAAAAGTGGGTCTTACAAAGAGAAAATCAAAGCCATGTCTTTATGAAGATATTTCTATGTGTATCAATGTCATTTTCATTCAAGAGATCATGTGAAAGCCGACTCAAGCTGTGGAAGAGCGAAACTGTAGTTTTCAAAGTGAAGACTGCGTTGAGACTCTGCGCAGCGCATTGGGTAAGCGCGCGACGCACATAGGCTGCGCAACGCATTGGGTGGTTTTCCACAGTGCATTTTTCCTCTGGCGCGGCACATCCACAGGGTGCGACGCACTGGGCTTATGCGTGGTGCACAGAGCCGACAGGCTTGAATTCATCAAATTTTCATCAAAAAACTAAATCGACTCAAATTTTTCCTGCTCCAAGTAAGTTGAAATTCTTGCCCATCGATTTTAAGTCGTGCTTGGTGTGTTTGAAGGCAAAATATGAGGGTTTTGGTTGGTGAAAAACAAACCCTATATCCATGTCAAAGTCTGCTCCCTTAGGGTTTGAAATGAAGTGTTGAAAATTGACTATTGGTGCTAAACGCTCTCACTCCATTGTTCATTCGTGTTCCCATCACTGTCATATTGTTATCACAGTCCTTCTCCTATTTCCCTCTGTCCCAAACTACTTATACCCTTTATTCCCATGTTTCATTCTCAAACCCTACCACTTTCTATCACTTCCCTTCCTTCATATCAGTTATAAATTCCCACTTCCTAAAGCATTCAACGACTGTCCCTATATCCTTGACTTCACCTAGCTTAAGTATATCTTGTCATTTCATTTACCCCTATCTCAAAAAACTACATTTCCCATCACCATCTCCCACTCCCATATCACTTATAAAATCCCCAAATCCCAAAAGTTCCCAAGCAGTCAAGTGACTGTCCTTACACTCAAATTTCACTTGACAGTCCATTATACCCAATGTAATATTTCCCCACAGTCTTTCATTTCATACTTGGTACATATTTGACATATTTGGTATTGAAAGACAAACTCTTATTTTCACCACACATCTATCAGCATATACTTCTGATACACCTTGCTTTCAGCACCATGTCAGAGACAAATTCATCATATGAGCAAGAATATGAGCAGGACAATGACTCAACCGCAGAGCTAAATGTACCGAGGAGGTCTCATAAAAGTGGCAGGCACGTCAGAGAAGAGCCCACTTCCTTGGCTCAATTGCAGGCCTGCCCGCTTGCAATGGCATGCTTTCAGCAACATTCATGTTTTCAGTATTGTGAGATGATTGCTCAGATTCAGCATCATCAGGAGTTGGTTCGCTTATTTGTCCCACATTTTCATGATGGCCACGTAAACCTTGCTGGAGTGAAATTCACCTTGACACCAGAAACCATTTCTGAGGCAACCGGGATACCAAACATAGGTGAGGAGTGGAATAAGAGACAGCAGCTAGATAGAGCATATTATGAAACCTTACATCAGGCCTAGATATATGAGGCAACTCAGCAGGGTGTTTCCTTTCAGATTTTTGAAGGAGTCCTATGCGCCATTAATGAAGCTCATCATTAGATACTTCAGTTGCGAGGGTAGATTCTCACGCCTTTATGCATACCACATCAGACTGTTGATGCATTTCACGAGAGTGAGACTGATGAATATTCCATACTTCATGTGCCAAAACATAGAGTGGATGACTACCCTTGTGCAGAAGAAGACTCCAGAGCAGCAACATAACAGCATTTATCATTATGCGCTCATCAAGATGATTGTGGTACATCAGCTTGGATTGCAGGGCATTGCATGGGAGGAGTTCATTTCCCGTGACTTCTTTACAACCCCTCAGCCTCCTCCAGAGATTGTTCACGATGCAGGTGAGCCTTCACATCAGTTTGAGGTTCCTGAGACAGAGCCTATCAGTGTTCCAGTGTGTGTTACCTATCAGAGAGGTACCAGAGCCTTATTTGCAGCAGCACGACGAGTACTATCTCCACCCGGGGTGGAAGGGGTCTCGTTACCTTCGACAGCAGCGCGAGTATTATCTCCACATGGCGTGGAAGGGGTCTCGCCTTCTACATCAGCACAGGTACAGGACAGAGGCAAGAAGCCTATGCAGGATGAGGGCCCCTCAGGAGGCCAAGATACTGATTTTATATTGATCGATGTTGATTCGAGCTCTCCCAGCTCAAAGCTGAAAGAGATCATCCAGGAGAAGAAAGAGGAGATCGACACGCTGACCGAGAAATTGTAGAGAGCTCAGTGGGTTATAAATTACTTGGAGCAGCGGAATAAACAATTGGAGGATCAGCAGACACTCATAGAGTTGCGGCAAATCCGTGAAGACCGTGAATTGGCCCGAAAGAGACCAGGTGACATGACACCATTTGAGCGGGAGACTTGCCTTACGAGAGTCAAAATTCATTTGGAGAAGCTCTTGGCAAAGGAAAATAGGGAAAAATACATGCTCAGACATATGAAGAACCACTATTGGGCCCACACACACGTTTGAAGAGCTAGGATGAAGATCCTGAAGGTGAGGTTGAGAAGAGTACTGAAACGGCGAAAAAGGCCTGATCCACTCCAAATCTTGGCCGAAGCCTCTTTGGCTGAGCATGGGACATGATGGGAGACATTCACTCCAAATTTCAGCAAATTTGGAGTAAATTTTGTCATTTTTGAAATTTTGGTTGCAAAACAGGTTTTTTCTGCCCGACGCGTCGCACCATTCGACGTGTGCTTACGTTTGAGAGATCTTCTGGAGGAAAAATTGATATTTTTGGGTTTTTTATGATAAATTATACATTTTTAGAAATGGATGAGAGATTTCATCAATTTCTGGATGGTCTTAAGGGTCAAAAACACTCCAAAAATGACCTTTCTGCCACCTTTTGCACCAACAGGAACCAGTCTTGGGAGATTGCAGGTTTGGAGGGGCAAATGAACTCCAAATTGACAAATTCCACTTGGGTTGGATAGCAGACAGATAGGGCTTTCCAACAAGCTATTGTGAGCTTAATTTGGACTTCAGGAAGTGCCCTAAAAATATGCTCAAAGTGGCGCGGCGCATTGAGTTTTCTGGCGCGGCGCGTAGAGGATTTTGGTCCAATTTTTACTTTTCAGCTCAGAAATTCGGCCAGTTTGACTAGTTTCACTCCTTGATGTAATTATTGATCTATCTTGATGTAATTTTGTGGCTATGATGTAATTTTGGCTCATATTTACTTGTTCTAGAGGATTCATTCACTAAAAAGTGAAAATTAAGTGAATGGATCAGTTTCCTAACATATAGAGGCAAGTTGTTTGGCTGCCTAGATTTCAGTTCCATGTTTAGAATTGGTTGAAACGGCTCCTAGAAGGATGAGCTCGACCCCTAGAGGCATGGGAAGGGGTTAGGATGGTCTATATATTGTATTTTCTGAGACATTTTCAGGGTTGGACTCTTGGGAATATTTTGGCACCTCATTGTATATTCATTTCAGTATTTTTGGCAAAGGAAAGACCAGAGTTTTGCAGCACTTGTTGGGATCCTTGTGGCTCTGAGTTTTGATGATGTTTTTCTCCATGTATCTGTAAGTTTCATTAATGTTATATGTATGCCATTTCCCTTCTCTTTTCTTCTGAATTAAACAAATGAGTAACTAAGGTAGAATTCATTAGTTTGCTGGTGCTCTGCCTTAAAATTTTGTTTAGTTTTATATGTTTTCGTCAGTTTGAAGAGGATCCTTGCATCTCCTTGCCCTCTTTAGCTCCTCAGCAGTATTTTCTATCCATTCATTGAATCTAAGACATCAAAGTCATTGCCTTCCCTGCCCCAACTTGAACTCTGCAAGAATTTGGCCTCATCCCCAAGCCCAAAACTGTCTTTTCCTTTTTCCAACAAAAAACCCCTAAAAATCATTCCAAAACCCTTGATTAATATACCTAGCCTAAAATTAGCACTAATTTAAGTCATCTCAGACCCTATTGATCATTTTTACTGAGTTTGACCCGGAGAGAGCCCTCTCTTGTTCTGGTAGGGCTAGCTACTAGACTGAGCGTGGTTTGGTGTTACCCTGAATCCCGCCTTCCTTCAACCTGAGGTGGATTTGGGCAATAACGATTTACCCTCTTAATTTATTGGTCACAAGCAGAAAATATATGGAGTCAAGCAAGTTGATGGACCATGCTAGAACATAAACATACCAGATAGAGAAATATCATGCATATTCAAACATAAAATTAAACTAAAACTAAAACAAATAAGTCAAAATCTCTAAATAGAGACAAACAACTTCAATAATCAAATGGTGGCGCTTACGGCCCCTCTTATTGAGTGCTGGTAGGAAACGAGGATGAAAATTTAACCCACTTGCCAAGGGGCCCTTAGAAATTGGGTTCTAAGTCCTGATGTAAGGATGTCTTTACTTTTGTTAGTCATTAGTAAATTTTTCCTTTGTAGATTACTAAATTCTTATCCTAGATTTCTAGAAGCAAAATTCATGAATCTTGTGAGTTCTAGAAATCTCACTGCCTTCATTATCCTTAGGATACATTTTTCACTGTTCTACTACTCTATCAAGGCATGGCCAGCCTATCACTCCCAGAAGACCAAATCATGGACTTATGCCACTCATTCTCACTATGTTTTCCACCTTTGACCTTACCACTCTGTTTCTATTTGCGTAACCTTTCTACTTACACCTTGGACTGCCAAGTATCCTAATCTTTTCCCCTATTCACCAAATTCCTCAAGCATTGGTGGTTTTAAGTTACCTTTCTAGTCTCTTTAGATAAATAAAAATCATCAGTTTCAGGGATTGAAATGCATAAAGGTTTGTCAATAATTTGTTTTATACCTCCAAACCCTGATTCAAGTTTTCAGCCAAAGACCAAGTCCAAAAGGCATCTCAATAGGTCATTAGGGTTCATCAGTTGTAGGGTTATTTTGGATATTAAAAATCAATGTGTTTCATGTTCCAAGAAGGTAAATCAAATGGAAATGAGGGTTAGCTCATGATTGTCCAAAAGGTATCAAAAACCTTCAAGAGAAACCTCCTTTGATCAGAGCATGAATTCTGCAAAAGGACAGTCGCCCATCTTAAAGAATTTATGTAGGAATGGTTTATAATTGGATATCAGCAAAAAAGAGGTAAGGTAAGAGGGAAAATCATCCCTATGAGAAACCATAGCAAAGGAGAGGCAGTAGAACTATGAACAAATAAAATCAGTGTTTTTACAACTGATTGGCAAAACAGGTGTTGCCCAGCAAGGAGTCCATACAAAGGACCACAAGGACAGAGATACATCAGTGCCACTGAGCATAAATTGATGATTTATTGAAACAAAGAATGAATGTGAGAGACCTCCTTGATGACAGCAGGAAGAAGTTGAAAAAGGATATTAGATAAATGACTTACATAGTTTGTCAAGACAACACTGTTACACTACAACTAAGGGAGAAAAATTGTAAAGAAGATCAGTGTTAGGTAACCTAAGTTTCAAGTGCAGTCAAATATTTTCAAAGTGGTCAAAGAAGGAAAGCAAGAGGTTAAGTGTCAAAATAGAACACCAAGCAAATCATGAGTTTGCCAATAAAGTGACTAAAGTTGCCAAGATTCCAAAAATTACCAAGAAGACAAAATTAATCTATGTTATGACACCTACAACAGATCAGAAGTAGTCAATGAAAAACACAGTTGGCATGATTTACATGCTTGTAAAAAATGTAGATGTCATTTTCAACGGAAGTAAGAGGGAGAATAAAGTTATATTTAAAAAAAAACATCCACCAAAGAATCATTTTTATGCTTAAATCAACTCCTGCACAAAAGAAAAATAAATATCAGTAAAGGGATAAAAAGACCAAAAACATACATTAGAAAAGTGGGTTTTGGTTTTCAATTTATTTCCAAGGGTATAAAATCATTTCATTATCACTCAAAGTCATTTTTCATTTGAAAATGAAATTTGAAGGTTTTCAGAGATTTCAGAGTTTTCTGGCAGATGTTCGGGCAAGAAAACTGTGCTACGCTCCTATAAAATTGTGTTGCGCGCCTATGTGCACCCTCTTCAGAAATTATAACGGAGCGTTGCGCTCCTGTAGATGTGCACTATGTGCTGGACCGTTCAGTGCAGAAGCCCGACCAACTCGCCCGAACTACTACGCGCCTACCCTGTTCAGTACAGAAGCCCAACCGACTCGCTCGAGCTACTACATGCCTACCCCATTCAGTGCAGAGGCCCAACAACTTTGCCAACTACTGCACTCTTGTGCTCTGCTCGGACGCTACGCACTGGGCCATTCAGGCCGACCCGACAATGTGCGGACACCCGACACCTCACTGCTGTGCCTCCGAAGTGCTGCGCACTAGGTCGTTCAGGTCGACCCGACACCTACTGCAGCCCCTCCTGAGCACTGCGCTCCTATGTTGCGCGTTCAGCCAGGAGGTTTTGTAACGCTGGTGCAAGCGTCAAAATTACTAAAATCTCCTCCATTTATCTACCTATCACCTCCTGAGGATTTTCATAATAGGTATTTAGATCCTTTCCTCCCTCTCATATTGGTTTGAAAGGTAAAACTTAGAGAAAATGTGAAAAATCCCTAAGGGAGGAGAAATACACCTAATTTCCTGCTAAAAACTCTCTTGTTCAGAGGGCACCCATCCATTTGCATATTGAAAGCACACTGAGGCCCAAATTGGTTTTCTTCACTCATCCTTCCCCTTCATTTGCATTCACTACCTATCTCATTATCATCTCACTTTCCCTCTCCATATCATTTCCCAAACAGATCAGGGTCTTGATTCCAAAGCAAGAGAAAAGACAAAATGCCTAGAGAAGGCAGTGTTGATAGGGGCAAGGGAGGCCAAAGGCCTAGAGAATAGCAGAGAAAGGGTGGGAGAGTCAACATGAGCTGGAGTGAATTTTGAGCTGACCACTAATACAATTGCCATGGCCACTGGGATACCTTGCATGGGAGAAAAATGTTTCAAGTAGATGAATTTAGACCTAAGCCATTATCAGCCTTTCTTAAAACCTAGATGCCAAGCTGATTGCAAATCCATTTTTCCATTTTCACATATGTTGGAGAGATATGCACCCTTAATTAAACTCATCATGAAGTACTTCACCTGTGAGGGTAGGATTTATAGGCTTTGTTCCTACCATATAAGACTGCTCATGCACTTCACTAAGGCCAAATTTCTACATATGCCCTATTGCCTTTATATAAGTATTGATAAGATTTCATACATTGTGCAAAAGAGGCCTCCTTCACAAAAAATGCAGAGTATTTTCCACCATTCTATTATCAAAATTATTGTGTTGCATCAATTAGAGAAACAGGGTATCCCATGAGAAGTATTCATCGCCCATCATGTTTTCACAAATCCACAGCCTCTTCCTCTGCAAAGTTTTCCCTCATCATCTCATCCACCTTCCTCAATTCTTCCATCAACCTCCACTGACCATGATTCCTCATCCACACATGAATCCTCTCCCCAAGAGAAATTCCCTCCTTCACCTTCTCCTAAAGAATCAAAACAAGAAGAAAGTGATGAGGAACAAGAGGAAAATAGTGACAAAGAGGAAAATGACAGCCAAGAAGGAAATGACAGTCAAGAAGAAGAAAAAAGTGATGAGTGAGAGGAAAATGAAAATTAAGAAAGCAGTAATGGGAAAGTAGAAATAAATGGTGAGGCAGAAAGTGAAAATCATGAAGAAACAGACCATGACAGTCATAATGAAGACACAAATGACAAGGCATAAGATGAAGAAGATCATGATAGTGATCAAAATCAAAGCAATGAGGACAGTACAATGGACAACAAAGAGTTTGAAGAAAATGAAGAAACTGATGAAGGTCCCTCTAATAGTGACTCCAAAGAAAATAGAAATCAAGAAAACAATGAGAATAGCAGTGATAAAAGAAGCAGTGACAAAGATGGGAATAATAGTCAAGAAGAAGAGACAGAGTTTGAAGGAAATGGTAGTGGGCAAAATAGTATGGAAGAAGAAACAAATGATGAGGAGGGTAATGATGAAAATCAAGAAACAGGGGCAGATTATGAAGATGAAGAGACAGAATAACAAGAGGAGACAGAGACTAATGAAGAAGAAATAGATAGTGAAAAGGAAGAGTTTAAAGACAGAGGTAGTTATGAATATAGGGACAGTGATGGAGACCAAAGCAGTGATAAAGAAGATAACACAGATAAAAAAAATGAAGATAATAGTGGTGTAGAAAGTCAAGAAGGGGCTAATTACAGTCATGAAGGTAATGAAGAAAACATGATGAATAATAGCCCTAACAATAGTGACAACAATGACGCTATGAAACCAAAGGGTAGTCAAGAGGTTGATGATAGTATTGAAGGTCAGGACAATGATGCTAGCATGGGTGAAAAGGAAAATGCCTCTCAAGAAGACAGTCAAGAACAAAATGAAGAGGACAAAAATGTAGATATCATTGATGAGATGAAAAGTAGTCTTAAGGTCACCAATGATGAAATGAGACATGCTAAACCTTTTCCTGTCACATATCAAAGAGGAGAGAGGCATGTGTTTACTGCCTCCAAAGGGCAAGGGGCCATGCCATCCTCCTCAAGTAAGAATATTGACAAAGGTACGAAAAAGGTAAAATAAGAAGAGGAAAATCATGAAGAAGAAAGGGAGTTTAAACTTATTCAAATATACAGTGATGAGGAGAATGAAGCAAGAATTTCAAACTCCCTCCTCCAAGACAAGAATGCACAAATAAAAAACTTATAAGTTGAATTGGAAAGAGCAAAGGATGTGATTCATTTATATCAAGTGGAAAACAAGAAAATGAGCACCCAACAAGCCATCTATAAAGCAAGAGCACTCAAAGCCTAGAAAGAAGCCTAAAGGGCACAAGTGAAACATCCACTTGTACGATCTAGAGAATGAAAGGACAATCTAGGAAATTCCTCCTAAACATAGTGATGCGCCCTTGGCAGAGGGAAAGTCAAAAATGTACGCTTGGAAAGTTTTAGGAGGCTTTTCAAACCTCAAACATCAATTTCTTTGCTAAAAATGCCTGAAAAGATATTTTGTGTTACATATTTTGTGCCTTGGGCCTTGCAACGTCTCAAGGACAATAGTGACATTTCTAATTAGCCAATAGGCTTCTAGGTACTCTATTAGGTTTTTCTCCTCCTTGCTTGTTATATAGAGCTTGAGGATTCATTGTAAATGTTGTCTTTTGATGAGTTCTGAGAGTAATACATGGTTCTTTGAGGTTAAAGAGCATTTTGGTGTTGTGGAGCTTATGGATGATTTTCCTTGATTGATGATGATGAAGGCTTGCTTGCAGGATCCCTGAGTTTCGTTAATGGTGATGTGCCTCTAATTTATTCATTTTTTCTTATTTATCATATGTCCATCTTTCTATGTTGCAATAGCTCAGAAAAGTATAGGTTGAGAAATGTTGTTTGAGGCACCTCAATCCTCCTGTTTGCTATTGTCTTTATGTTTTCCTCTGCTAGCTTAGTTTAAGGAATTATTAATTGCTCCTTAGGCCCACCTAAGCTTGTTTTTTTCATTAATGGATTAATATGATAGTTTATAAATATGATTTATGGTAAGCCTTGCTTATTTGATGCTATCTAAACTCTGTCTTGGAACCTCTATTTGATGTATTGATTGTTAGGTTAAGCCAAAGAGGTCTCATGTCGATCTTGCCCTTTGTCCATGCCTATCAGTTTGCCTCAAAGTTCCTTATAGTTTGATATATGATTTTTAGGAGTTCCCTCTTCATTTATTAAAGCTATTTTTCATCTTATATGTTTTCAAATCTTGAAAGTAGAATCATTGAAGTTAGATAAGTTTTCTTGCTTTCGTTGTTCCAATGATTTGTTCATCTTAAATGTTTATTTGTTTAAAGTATTGTCATTGAGTAAATGGTGTGCCCTATCTCATGATTAGTATATTTTGCTTATCAATATTTAATAACTTCTTGTTCATAGGTATTTGACAAAGGATTCTTAACTACCCTTTGCCCTACCTTGTTTCCCCAACTTAATGTCCATCTCACTTCACACATAACCTTAAATATCCATTGACTACACTAGATTTTCCCTCTGATGTACCCCGATTCATTATTGAGATATCAATGAATTTTATAGACTCCATAGCCCAATTGATTTTATGACCTCTCACTCCACCTATACTACTTGATCATCTTACCCAACCAAACAAACAACAAACCCTACACTTAACAACTAGCCTAAAATAAACCATCTAAAGCGAACAAGTTTACATCCTTTGCACATAATAGAGAGAGCCCTCTTTGAGTCCAGGAAGGCTAGGTCCCGGGAATCCAAAGATTGGTCTGATGTTTCCATGTGCATTTGGTCTACCAATCTGCTAAATCATGGGACATTAACATAATGGTGATCACAGTGGGACCTTCTGAGTAAGTCCCAAGTTGAAACTTTCCTAGTCCATTGATTCATTGCCACCTCATCACCATCAATAACATAATGACAATCATAGTGGGACTCTGAGAAACTAACATCCTAAGAACTCCTTAAAACCTTATAAACCTTCTTATCAAATAGTATTTATTGATTTATCACCACCTCATCATGATCACTAACATAATGGTGATCACGGTGGGACTCTGAGAAACTAACATCATAAGCGCTCCTTAAAACCTCAGAAACACTCCTGTCAAACAATATATATTGATTTATTTCCACCTCATCACCATCACTAACATAATGGCGATCACGATGGGACCTTCTGAGTAAGTCACAAGCTGAAACATTCCCAATCCGTTGATTCATTTCCACCTCATCACCATTACTAACATAATGGTGATCATGGCAGGATGTTCTAAGTAAGTAACAAGCTTAGACATCCTTAAGAAATTCATAAGCCCTTTTCAAAACAATATCCTATGATTTATAGCCACCTCATCACTATCACTAACACAATGGTGATCATGATGCAACTTCTGATGTTAGTGACAATCTAAGTATCCCTTAGGACTTCAGAAAACCCTATCAAATCATAGAGAACTCAAGTTGATAGCCAAAGAATAGAACCTAATTGTTTCACCATCCTAGAAAAATAATGACTCAACTGTAGGATACTCTTACAAACCTTAGGGCTACATATAGGAACTTATAAAACCCCAAAACATTCATAGATTGGTTTTTGTCAGTTATTGGTGGTGGACCATAAACACATATCTTCAAAACAAACTCAAAAAATCCACATGGCGACTCCACTAGCATCCAGTAGGCCTTCTCATTTTACTAGTATCCATAGACTCCCTTAGGATTGTGTCAAATCATCCTCGAGAAGTCTAGGATCCTGGTCACACACTGTGTGAGTTTAGCAAACACTAAGAGAGGTAAAATTTTCAAAAAAGTTCAAAAACTTTCAGCCTCTCTAAATTTTGAGTTTGAAATCTGGCTTTGCGAAGAATTAGTACTAGATCTCATCCGGACCCAAACCATCCTACTATAGTTGATGACCCATAAAGGATTTTGTGGCAAACTTCTGAAACTGGAAACTTAACTACTGTTAGGACCATTCATAAAGCAAGCTCTATACCTGAACAACTCAGAGCCTTGCAAGATCCGCAATTTGACTTGCACCATACAAGAAACCTTTTCAAAACCAAGTCACACAGTAGAATTGACCATACTGACCTCCAGCCCATAGATTTGTAGCAGAGTTCTAGTAGAGAAGCTTCTCCACCACTTTAAATCTTTCCATACCAAATCTGCTTAGAATCAGTTTGTTGGTCCAAGTACTTCCACCACACCCATCCATACAACCGCTGTGCAAACCACGCCGCTTCATCCTACACCGCCTCTCATAAACCCTCCACTTCTAAATCCACCATTAGCTCCTATCATGGCAGATTGGTATGCCCCTCTGGTTTTACCACAACCTTTGGTACCTTTTCCAAATGACTACTAGTTCAAAATCCCTCACTTTACTGGGGCTGAATCTACCACTGCCCAACAACATGTAGATAGAATAAATGATGCTTTTGACTGCATGTAATTAGAAGAGGAAACTGTGAAGATGAGGATGTATAACCAAATCCTAGGAGGAAAAGCTAAAAAATGGTTCAAAAACTTAACTCCCAACAGCATACATGATCTCCCTTCCCTTTACCAAACTTTCATAAACAAGTGGGAGATTAAGAAAAACCCTCTCCATATCCTCTTAGAATATAGAAATATTAAGAGAAACACCGGGGAAAGTGTCCAAGACTATTTCACTAGGCTCAATAGTGTTTATAACGCACTACCACCAAACATGAAACCCCCACTAGGCCTAGCCTTAGGTAAATTTACGGAAGGTTTTGACCCAGACATGGCCTATCAGCTAAAAGAAAGAGAGCCCCTAAATTTAGAAGACATGAAAAAGGGAGCTATAAGTGTAGAGGCAAACTTAATTGAAAAGAGAGCTAGGTTGATATCAAAAAAGAGGATAACCTACAAAGATGAAACCATGTCCTCAACCTCCTCATTTTATTCCAAGATTGACAACCTAGTTAGAACCACGGAGAGAATGATGGAGAGAATAAGCATAAATGAAAGAACACCTCCTAGGGAAAATCAACCAAATCCCCAAAATAGAAACCAGAATTATAACTTCAGAAGAGACCCACCCCAAATCATACAAAGGGAAAATGATCAACAAATCAGGCCCCCTTTTCAAGATAACTATGTAGATTAAGGGGAAAGATATATTGAATAGCTAAATTAAAGCCATGTAAATCTGATAGGTTTTGATAATGAAGATGAAGTTTTTCTCACAGAAGAAGAACAAGGCCTATTTTCCTTTAATCCATCTGAAACAAGATATGAGGAGTCTGAAGACTATCAATTGGGATTTGAAAATTCCATCATGGAATTCCATAGGCAATATGACCTTAGGAGCAAAAGAAACCAAGAAGCATCCAAGAAAAGCCAAATGGACACTGCTGTTAGTAAAGCTCCAGAAAACACTCCTAAGAAGACAATAGACAGTGTCAACACTATGGTCAAGAAAGTTGATCCTAACAGAGACAAAATCATCCAACCCAGTGGTGACACAAGCTGCCCCAGTACCTCTACTAGTGGCCCTAAGAAAAATCTTTTGTCCAAAGCCCCAAATCAGAATAAAAAAATAAAAAATATAGAAAAATTTATGGCTGATAAAACTGATGTAAATATGTCTAAAACATAAATACCTTTCAACTTTTAAGGAGAGATTGCTAAAATCAAGATAACCATGTCTCTCACTGGGCTGATTACCCAAGGCACATAGAAATATCATGTTCTGAAAGTTCTAAACATAGGAAATTATACCGATACTTTACACTTGGCTGATGACACACCTGAGATGTTATTTGGACCCAAAATAGAAGGAAAATATCAAGAAGGAGCCATTCCCCCTTTCTATATCATCCTAAACATACATGACAAAATATTACACAATGTTATGCTAGATTCGGGTGCCTCTCACAATCTTATGCCAAATGTTGTGATGGATAGATTAGGCCTAGAAATAACTAAAACTTTAAAATAATTATACTCTTTCGATTTGAGTAGAGTCAAATGTTTGGGCCTAATCAAGGATCTTTGTGTCAATCTGGCACAAGTACCGGCTAAAAACCTAGTTATGGACATAGTAGTGGCAGATATTCCCCCCCAAGTATGGCATGATTTTATCTAGATCTTGGGGAGCCAAGCTTCAGTGGAGCCTTCAACTAAACATTTCCTATGCTACCATCCCTGTTTTTAACTAGACAAGGAGATTATATCGAGAGTCACACATGAAGTATATGGTTAGCAGTCAAGAAAGGCCAAACAATACACCTCTTTATTCCATACATTCAGGTCTTTATTCTTTCATTTTAGATACCAAAGGAGACATTGATGAGCAAGTAAGTGAAGTTGTAACACATCTAGACATATTACAACAGTCAAACCAATCTCTGAATGAAGATCTCAGCAACCAAAACTATGACAGCCCTGAACCAAAACATCATGATAAAACTAAACTTGACTTTCTACAAACTGAAAGTGAGATTTCAAAACCAAAAATCAGTTTAGTATATGAATTAGGTTGCTCAAAGGAAGGAAAAACCCCAAAACACAATTGTTTCCTTTTACCAATCCAGAAGTACTAAAATTCCCTCACAAAACAAAAATATTTGGGAATCTGGATCAAGAGAGTCTTATGTTTTTGCCTTACATAGAAACTTCATCATCAAAGAGTTTTGTCCCTTCAAAAGAATTTTTGACTCTCACAAATGTTTCTATGGACCCTAAAGGGGTATCTACTGGAGCTGATATAGAGGAGTATAATGTAGATAGCCTTGAGAAACCCAAAATGATTGAGTTATCTAGAAATTTGTCACTACACACAAAACATAAAAATACAAGACTATGCAAAAAGTTTCAGGATGCTTGTGTGTGTAGGAATCAAAGCTTAAAGCCTTGTGACATAGAAATTATTCAAAAGAGGTCTTCTTACAAGAAATACCATGAAACCCTTGGGTAGATCGTATCACTAACAAAGAAAGCCAAAGGATACAGACTATGTATAGACTTTAGGTACCTAGGCAAAACCGCCATGAAGTACAAATACCCTTTTCCCAAGATAAATTATCCTATGCCAATGGTAGAAGTTTCTAACAAAATTTCATTACATGATAGTGTTTCAGGTTACCATAAGATGATACCACTTCAAATCAATCAACATAAAGAAATTTTCAAAGTTCCTTGGAACAACTACATGTTTGACCAAATGCTTCCTATTCTAAGGAATGATGAAGACACCTTCCAAAGAGCCATGGCCCCTATTTTCAACTTCTTCACTATGATTTACATTGATGACCTCATTATCTGTTGTGAAGTTGATAAAGAGTACCTTTTTTATCTAAGTAGGATCTTTGACAGAAAAAAATTTGGGAAGCAAGACTCAAAGAGGAAATACTAAGGAGAGCATGGCTTGTGGCTTCCTTACAAAGGGAAACCAAATCAAATCAAGGTTGAGTGAGAAAAACACATGATGCATACTGTAACTGAATTTGAACAACCAAATGAACCTGTATCTTTTAATAACAACATTCTCGGAGGTTATTCTGCTGAATCATTTCTTGGAAATTTCACAGCACTACGATCACCTTTTTCTGTAAATACTTTTATTTCGCAAATTGAAAAATTTTCACAAACTGATTCTTCAAGAATTATTAATGTTTTCGATCAATCTGTAGATAAACCTGTAGATAAATCTTTATTTTGGTATTTTTATTTTGATGGATCAAAATCCAATGATGGTGCAGGAGCAGGATGCATTTTACTTAATCCACATGGAGAAAAAATTATGCTATCATGTAGATTAGAATTTGAGTGTACAAATAACACTGCAGAATATGAAGCCTTAATCCAAGGGCTTTATAAAGAAATAGGATTGAATGTTAAGTATTTGAAAGTGTATGGTGATTCCGAAATTGTTATCAGATAAGTAAGAAACACTATCTATTGTATTTCAGATCATCTTAAACATTACAAATCTCTTGTGCAATATCTTACCACTCAATTCTTAGCATTCAACATTTTTTCTATTCCGAGAACTAAGAATTCGACAGCCGATTTGTTACTAATGTTGCTTCCAAGCTCCTCCCAACTGAATATTATAGTCTAGATAGGCTTTCAGTTGAATTAATCTTTAGATATTTTGTGCCGGATAATGTCACCAATTGGAGAGTATTTTATCATGATGAAGATATCTTAAATTTCTTGACTTCAGAAAAATCTTATGATGGCCAAATAATTGATGAAAGTGATCATGATCTTCAAAACACATCAAAAGACAATGAAAATCATATTCCCAAATCTGTAGTCAAACTTGAAGACTTATATGATATCAAAGATAGATTCAAAAAGGTTACTAATGCTAAACTTCAAAGTTCTACTTTGAAGTTTGAATTAGTGAAACTTGGTACTGAGTCTATACCACAGATTTTTAATTTAGGACTCGAGTTAACATCAGAGGAAAGGTCAGCTTTCATCAAACTTCTGAATAAATACAAAAATGTCTTTGCTTGGAATTATGAGGATTTGAAAACTTATGATACTTCTGTTATCCAACATACTATTCCAATGCTTTTCGATGTAAATCCAATACAACAGAAGTTAAGAAAAATTCACCCCAATTTGGAAGGAAAAATCAAGTCAGAATTGAAAAAACTTTTGAAGGCGGAAATTATTTTTCCTGTAAGACATTCTAGTTGGGTCTCAAACATGGTTCCTGTACGGAAGAAGAATGGAGATATTAGAATCTGTATTGATTTTAGAAATCTGAATAAGGCATGTCAAAAGGATAACTTCCCATTGCCAACGATGGAACAAATAATTCATAAGGTAGTTGGTTCTGAATTCATGTATTTTCTTGATGGTTTTTCAGGCTATAACCAAATATTGGTACATCCAGATGATAGGCTGAAAACTACTTTCATAACCAAATGGGGAACTTATGCTTATCAAAAGATGCCTTTTGGTCTGATAAATGTAGGAGCTACTTTCCAGAGAGCCATGGATATAGCATTCAAGGGTTTAATTAATATATCAACTGTTATTTATCTTGATGACATAACCATATTTTCAAAGAAAAGAGCTAATAATCTGCATGATTTGAAACAGATATTTGAATGATGTAGAAGATTTGGCATTTCTTTAAATCTAAAGAAATCCTTCTTTGCTCTTAGTGAAGGAAAACTCCTAGGATTTTTTGTGTCTAAGGATGGCATATATATTGATCCTGATAGAGTAAAAGAAATTACTGATATTTCTTTACCACATAACAAGAAATCCAAGCAATCCTTTTTGGGAGAGATCAATTTTGTCAAAATATTTATTCTGGATTTTTCTCAAATAGTTTTACCTCTGCAGAATATGATTAAGAAAAACTCAGTCTTCAAATGGTTACATAAAGAAAAAGAAGCCTTTGATTTAATCAAACAGGCAATCATTAATGCACCTACATTGAATACTCCTGATTTTTCTAAACATTTTATTCTTCATACTTTGGCTACTAAAACATCCTATGCTGCTGTTTTGACACAACCCAATGATCAACAGAAGGAAGCACCAATCTCTTTCTTTAGCTCAAATCTGCAAGGACCTGAACTTAACTACTTTGATGTAGAAAAACAAGCCTTTGCTGTATTTAAATCAATCAAACATTTTATACCTTTTCTCCTAAAAACACATACAAATATTATTGTCTCATTCTCTAGAGTGAGACAATTGTTAATACAAAAGGAAGTAGGAGAAAAGAGAGCTAATTGGGTAACAACTCTACAAGAGTATGATATTGATATGAAGCCAGCTAAAATTTTTAGAGGACAAGGTTTTTGCAGATTGTTAGCAGGAGCTTCCAACATACTAGAACATCAAGATCAAGATAATACTATTCAAGTAAATCAGATAAGTATTTTATATTCTGAATCTCAATATGTTGATCTGATCTTTTATTTGAAAAATGGGTATGCTCCTTCTAATATCAGCTATAAAAATAGTGTGCTTTAAGATTAAAAGCCAAACACTTCGAAATCATTGATGATGTGTTATTCAGAATAAATTATGATTCAATTTTAGTAAGATGTCTTGAAAAAACTGAAGCACACAAGGTGTTGCAGGAATTACATGATGGACCAGCAGGTGGACATTTTGGAGGTGATACCACGGCTCACAAAATAATCTGTGTTGGTTACTATTGGCCTACCTTGTTCAGATATTCACATGATTATGTAAGGAAATCCAAGATTTGTCAAATTTCTAGTGGGAGACAAAGGAAACTAGCCTTTCCTTTACAACCAATAAATATTGAGCAACCATTTGAGCAATGGGGACTTGATATTATTGGAGAAATTGTTCCACATTATTCCAAGCAACACAGATACATCCTTACAGCAACGGATTACTTTACAAAGTGGGTAGAAGAAATTCTTTTAAAGGTAGCCAATTCTGACGCAATCATTGAATTCATTGATCAATTCATTATTACCAGGTTTGGTGTACCTAACGCTCTTGTTTTTGACAATGCATCTTATTTTTCTGGAAATAGTATAATGGAATTTGCAATCAAAAGAGGTTTCAAATTGAAATATTCAGCAAATTATTATCCACAAGGTAATGGTTTAGCTGAATCAACAAATAAAAATCTTATCAAAATCATCAAAAAAAAAATTGATCAAAGTCAAAAGAACTGGCATAAATCTTTAATTTTTTCATTATGGGCTGATCGCATAACTCATAAGGTTTCAATAGGTACTTCACCTTTTAATATAGTCTATGGAAAAGAAGTTGTAATACTATCAAACCTAATACTTCCATCTTTAGCCCTATTTCAATTCCTTGAAGAGAATCCTTCATCATCTATTCAATTGAGATTTAATAAAATTCTTAAATTAGAAGAAGATAGAGAGAAAGCAAAAAGTATTCATGCCAAACATCAACAACTCATAAAATCTTCTTTTGATTCAAATTCTACCAGATCTAAAACTTTACAAACTGGTGATCTTGTTCTGAAATGGGACAAAGCACATGAAGATAAGGGTAAGCATACCAAATTTCAAAAAATGTGGCTTGGACCATTTCAGATTGCTGAAAAGATAAGCTCATCAACGTTCATATTGCAAGACTTATCAGGAAAGAGAGAATCTCTTCCTGTGAATGGGTTTGTCTTGAAGAAATTATTTTCTTAAGGAGGTAACCCCTTCTTATTTGTACATATTCCTTTCTGCAATTTTGTTTATTTTTGTAAATAAGGTTGTTAATAGTATTTAATTGGATTTTTACTATTTGAAAATATCTTCAAGAAAATATTATAAATACTTATTTTGTGTAAATAAGATTTTTTAGGAAATTATTACAATTTTTGGGTAGTTAAAATAAAATATTAAACTTTGAAAATTTGTTTAAACATTTGCAAAATCTTTTGAAACCTTGAGAAAATTGTAAATCATTATAAGTTTATTGAGCAGAGAAAGGTTATCCATAAAAAGTAAAGACTTTTTCAAGCTTTGGCATTCAAAACTCTAAAAAATTGTCATCCATTGATTCTTAAGGAGAAAAATCATTTCACCCCATCCATTAAGGTTGTGATTTTTTAGAATGTAATTCTAAGAAATTATATGTAAAAAAATTAAGAGATAAGAGGTCTCATCACGAGCCTGCTTACCATGATCATAAGAAGCAATAAAACTGACATTACCAACACTGCATACCAAAACAAGGTAATGGATTATAATTATAAGACAAGGGGTCTCATCACGAGCCAGCTTGTTCAGTTTAATTACAACTAGTGAATGGCATTGTTATTAACTGGCTACCAAACCAGAACAATGGCTTTTAAATTTAAAAAAATAAAAGAGAAAAAATGAGATAATATGTCTTGTGAATTTATCTTTTAAAGAGTCATGATCTTAGTTGGATGGGACAATTGTTGGTTAAAAGGTAACCCTGTCCAGACTATAAACGTTTGCGGGCAGCAGAGGCAATGCCTATGACAATAGAGTATATTACAAAAGCTAAAATTGGAAAGGCCCCTTACTTTATTATTATCAACTAATCAAAGCTTGAGAAAACCCAAAAATGTTTTTATTCTTAAGGAATTAGAAAGAAATTGTAAATTATTTTTATTCTTTTTTGGAGTTAGATTTTATTTAAATTTCTCTTAGATAGTTTTCATCATCTTTAAAACTTTTTAATTACTAAAAATATAGTGTCCATTTTATTTTTTTAGAGATAACTGTTTCTTCCAGTGAATCGCCAATTGTTGTACGGTACAACAACCCTCCCCATTTCAAAATTTTAGAATAAATTTTATTTTAGAAATAGGCCCCCTTTCTTTTAGATAGAAATAACATATTTTGAGGAAATCCGATTATTTTAAATAAAACACTAAAAATATTCATTGTTTAAAAGTAATGCATCGCATATCGCATATTTCAAAAGCAAAAAAACAAAAGTGACATTAAATTTATTCTGATCCAATCAATCATAAGTCTTATATCGCATCGGCACAAAATGTAAATTTATTCATGTTAAAAAGTCCGATGCGATAAAGTAAATTGCAATCGCAAATTGGTAGATTCTTAAGGTTTCACATTTGTTTTGCAAAACTCCGATGCGATGTAACTTATCGCAATCTCATTTCGAAAAGGTTATCCTTCATTCGGTCTATTTCATAAACTCTGATGCGATGTGATTTATTGCAATCGCATTTCAAAGAAGCAACATCACATTTACTTGTTTTATAAAATCCCGATGCAATGGACCCCACCATCATCACAATCGCAAATTAGCAAAAAATCATGTAAAACTTAATTCCTTTGGAAATATCCGATGCGATATACCATCATTGCAATCGAAAATCGGTGGAAAATATGAGATGTCATTTGATTTCCTTTCGAAACCTCCGATGATATGGATAGTTAGTCTTTGTTTATCATTGTTTGCATGCGCATATATTATTTATTAATAGCAATCGGAAAATTCAAAGGGAGAGCTTTACATTAACATTTTAATATCGTCGATCTCTGATTGTACGATCATCATTAATTAGAAAATCAAACGAATATGTTGAACGATTCTAATATGAATGCGTGAATGTGACTCTCATGGAGAACATTTAAGTTTAATACGGAATTAATCAATTTTTATCATTAATAAAAATATTTTCGCATAAGTTGTTTTCATTGCTTCATTTCTTCCCGCATCTGAAAGTTTTTTCTCATTTGCAGAGCAATAGAACATCAAACCCTCTCATTCACCGAACTAGTGAAACAATACCAGACGAGAAGATGTCTAAGAATTTTTAAAAAGCAAAAACTATTTTGTCGCACTTAAGGAATATTGTCATTCATAGTACCCGAAAAGAAAAACTAGCTAAAAATCAAGGCACGGTTACGGATGCGCATGCAGGGTCTCGGGAAGCTTTCTGAGGAAGACGTTTACAACTTGCTAGAAAGGAAAAAACTATTTGTTACAATGGTAAAGGTGAAATTACCCAGGATGAAGACTTAGATTCCCTATTCTGGGTTGGAAATGGACTCCACAGGAACCTGTTCTAATTCACATTTACCATAAAATCTTGTGGAAGGTTCATTTCAAGAATCATGTATATAGAATTTGCCATGGCTTTATGTTACCCACTTACCAGATACTTTTTAATCAATTTCCTCCTCGGCTCTCTGAAAAATCAAATCTTGATATATCCCTAATCGGCAATTGGTTTGGAGAGGAAAAGTTTACCTATAAGAGGAATTTTTGGAAGCATTTCTGAACCCCATATCTTGCCCCTTTATGTCCCTGATAAAATTTTAGTTCAAGAAATATCTTATTAGTTGACAGAAAGAGGAATGTCTAGGTATTTAAAGAATTCCAAAAAATTGATGTGGCCAACCTTCCCTTTCCATTGTGGAACCTATTCCCTGAATGGTTTTAAACATGTTGAAAAGGAAGTCCTTAAAATAAGAGATCTTAAGCTTGCATCTCTCCCAGGCAGGCAATATGATCCAAATAAAGTAGCTTTCGATTTCACAACTCATGTTCAAATTTCTAGGTTTGAGCATGAACCTGATGAATTTGATGATTTATTTGTTTCAATTGAGAAATTTTCCCAAGTTTATGACTTGGCTAAATCTAAGTTTCAACAAGAAGATATGAATAAATTCATGCAATTCAGAAGTCAGAGATTACTAAAAGTTCCTCTTGACTAGCTAAGGATTCCTTTGCAATAAAATGAAAGTATGGAAATAGAACAGAGGAAAAAGGAAGATACAACTAGCAAAGCAGGAAAAAAAGTGTCTACTAGCAAAATTGATGCGCAAATAGAAAAGGAGAATACAAGAAGCAAGCCCAATGTGCAAACAGAAAAGGAGAATACAAGAAGCAAGGCTAATGTCCAGAATGAAAAAGAAGATATAGGTAATAATCTAGATGATCAACTTGAAAGAGAAAAAACCACGAACAAAGTGGTGAATTCTGCTAAAATTATTGTTACTCCCCATTTGCTAAGTCAATATGAACAATTCGCTCAACAAATAGGGGAACAAAATAATCCTCAAGTTGACAATCTAAATGATCAGGATACGGAGATCATTCCTGAACATCCATCAGAAGAAATTGTGTTGAGAATTGAAGACATTCCTCCTCCGGATATCTTTTAGAGTCCTAAGCATAGGGCTGTTTTTAGAAAAAAAAGGAAGAGAAGGAAGGTAGATCAAGGACCATTTGCAACTTCACAAGTTGAGTTAATGAATGTTGTATGGAAGAATACTGAGGTAAATCCTTCAGAGGATCTTACCAAATTATGACAATATGCAGGTGCCTACAGTGTAGACACTATAGATAGAGCTGCTGAAGTCAATCAAATGATAAAGCAAAAATACTTACAGATAGCATTGCTAGAAGAGAAAACAACATGTGATCAACAAAGAATATTGTAGTTGGAGCAGCAGCTAGAAGAATAAAGACTCAGAGCCAAACAATGGAATAACAACTGAGTATTGAAAAGAAGAAGCTTGATCAACAAGCCTTGAATAAACAACAACAGTTGTCTCAAGAGGTGTCCAAACTACAGACCCTGCTGCAAAATGAGAAAACTGCCAAAGCAGAGCAAGAAAAAATATTTCAAGCAAGATTGGATAAATTTGAAGATTATCCTAAAATTGACCAATTTAGAACATAAGCTCTGGAAACAAGTAAACTATTTTCTCAGTAGTTGGATGACCTGTGTTCAAAAATTGCACAAGCTGAACCTTTATGTGAAATAACATCTTCCCTTATTGATGAATCAGTTAGTACCAGAATTGAATTTGAGAATGTAGATGATAAGATTTCAGATTTTATTTCATGGCAAGACTCAGAACAAGGAAAGAAAGAAAATCTTCCCAGGATCGAAGAAAGGCATAAAGAAATTTTGTTTGCTGAATGGGATCCACAGTTAATTAAAGAAGAATGTGCTACATCAAGGGCGAGAGCCATCATGAATAATCTGACACAATTAGTAAATGATAGCTTATATGCTACTAATTTGATTTCAGATTGTACTCCAGGTAAATTTCCAAGGATGAAAGAGACTGATACCAGATGGAAGCAGGAAATAATCAACAGGAATCAAAAGATCAGCAAAATACAGGAAATTACATGGGATTTCCTATGGACATATTCGATCAAACCACAAATTCAACAGATGGCAATAAAAAGCCTTTCTAATGCCATAAATTACATCATTCCAGAGCTATCTGATGCCACATACACTAGTCAGTTGCATTCGAGGCTGAGTCATCCAACCGAAGTTAAAGATATGCTCAAAATCTGCCACCTCAGCACATTGAATACAAAATAAATTCAGCGAATCTGTTTTATTTGATATCGCAAGTCTTTTCCCGGATCTCCGATGATAGTTTCTAGCATAAGTTATAGATAATTTGTTTTGTTAATTTCCTATTTAAACCCCTTTCATGCATTTAGAAAAGGATCCCGAATTTGTAATATTTTGGTTCTGGATAATACATTTTTGTACTCCATTGACTATCTTATTTTTTATAAAGGATCACATTCTGTGATTTTATGGTGAATTATCTTTGGGAGTTGCATTTTTGTACCTTAGAGATTGTTCTAAGTTATTTAATGTTATTTTCTTTATGTAATAAGAAGTATTATATTTTAAATTTTCTATCGAATATATACTCGTTCCTAAATAGTTGTACATCCTTATCATTTAGAAATGTAATATTCATTTATCATAGTATGTGCAAATGATATATAGAATTATGAATGTGATGTGTTATTCTAACTCTGTTTAATTTCTTAAACAGAGTTATCATTATATGATACTGCATCTTTCTGTTGAATAATAATACATTTTCATGGTTATTTGTTTAATTGAAACCATCTTTAAGTCATATTCATACTTTATACCCGGGTTAGTTTTAGAATTATTTGCAAGTTATAGATTAAGTTAGATAAATTAATTCGGTTAGTTATTTGCATTTACCCACTTGCACAAACACTCCATTACCAATCCATTCATTATTAGGAAACTGGTCCTATAAATCCAGTCGGAGCCACCACACCAAATGGAAAAGGAGTTGTCCTAAGATCCGGACCGGGTGGTTTTCCCCCAATGTTTGAAGCAATGATTTTCGAGACTTCAACATTTTTGGCGCTAGAAGGAGGGCCTAAGCTATGAATGACAAGTAAATCCAAATCTACAGGCCATTCTAAGAGCAATTCACCCTCATCACCTTCTTCAATTTCCTCTACATCTCAAATCACTAGGGAAGAAATTGAGAAGAACATCAATACACCCACTACCAAAGCTTTAGATCTATCATAAAATCAACCTCCTAAGTCCCCTGAAATACAAGCTTTAGTTCATAAACTCCAAGGGTTCTCATTATCATTAGAAGAGTATGAATTATCCGAAGGTAGTGTTACTTCACAATTTTTTTCTTCCAGACATCTCACTAGGTCACAAAGTGAAAAACTTGGTATTCCTCCAAAGGAATTTCCGTTATCGAGTCGAGTTAAGACCAGAAAAACATCCTTGGAATCAGGTAGTGATATCATTTCTTCATCGCAAACCCACTCATCTGCTTCCCAGACTCAAACCCATAAGAGCATAGTTATTCCAACAACCTCTACTCAAACACCAGTTGTCTCTTCAAGTCCCTCAATTGTTATCCCAACAATGGCAAACAAAATCAAGGTTGAGCGAGAAAAACACATGATGGATACTGTAATTGAATTTGAATAACCAAATGAACCTGTAGCTTTTGATAACAACATTCTTGGAGGTTATTCTACGGAATCATTTCTTTGAAATTTCATAGCACCGAAATCACCTTTTTCTATAAATAATTTTATTTGGAAAATTGAAAAAATTTCACAAACTGATTCTTCAAGAATTGTTAATGTTTCTGATCAATCTGTAGATAAAACTGTAGATAAATCTTTATTTTGGTCTTTTTATTTTGATGGATCAAAATCCAATGATGGTGCAGGTACAAGATGCATTTTAGTTAATCCAGATGGAGAAAAAGCTATGCTATCATGTAGATTAGAATTCGAGTGTACAAATAACACTGCAGAATATGAAGCCTTAATCCAAGGGCTTTATAAAGCAATAGGATTGAATGTTAAGTATCTGAAAGTGTATGGTGATTATGAAATTGTTATCAGACAAGTAAGAAACACTATTCATTGTCTTTCATATCATCTTAAACATTACAAATCTCTTTTGAAAGATCTTACCACTCAATTCTTAGCATTTAACATTTTTTCTATTCCAAGAACTCATAATTTAGCAGTTGATTTGTTAGCTAATGTTGCTTCCAAGCTCCTCTTAGCTGGAGATTATAGTCCAGATAGGTCTTCAGTTGAATTAATATTTAGACCTTCTGTGCCGGATAATGTCACCAATTGGAGAGTATTTTATCATGATGAAGATATCTTAAATTTCTTGACTTCAGAAAAATCTTATGATGGCCAAATAATAGATGAGAGTGATCATGATCTTCAAAACACATCAAAAGACAATGAAAATCATATTCCAAAATCTGTAGTCAAACTTGAAGACTTATATGATATCAAAGATAGATTGAAAAAGGTTACTAATGCTAACCTTCAAATTTCTACTTTGAATTTTGAATTAGTAAATCTTGGTACTGAGTCTAAACGACAAATTGTTAATTTAGGACTCAAGTTAACATTAGAGGAAAGGTCAGCTTTCATCAGACTTCTGAATAAGTACAAAATTGTCTTTTCTTGGAATTATGAGGATTTGAAAACTTATGATACTTCTTTTATCCAACATACAATCCAATGCTTTCTGATGTAAAGCTAGTACAACAGAAGTTAAGAAAAATTCATCCCAATATGGAAGGACAAATCAAGTCAGAATTGAACAAAATTTTGAAGGAAAAAATTGTTTTTCCTGTAAGACATTCTAGTTGGGTCTCAAACATGGTTCCTGTAAGGAAGAAGAATGGAGATATCAGAATCTGTATTGATTTTAGAAATCTGAATAAGGTATGTCAAAAGGATAACTTCCCATTGCCAACGATGGAACAAATACTTCAAAAGGTAGCTAGTTCTGAACTCATGTCTTTTCTTGATGGTTTTTCAGGCTATAACCAAATATTGGTACATCCATATGATAGGCTGAAAACTGCTTTCAGAACCAAATGGGGAACTTATGCCTACTAAAAGATGCCTTTTGGTCTGATAAATGTAGGAGATACTTTCCAAATAGCCATGGATATAGCATTCAAGGGTTTGATTAATAGATCAGTTGTTATTTATCCTGATGACATAACCGTATTTTTAAAGAAAAGAGCTAATCATCTACATGATTTGAAACAGATATTTGAACGATGTAGAAGATTTGGCATTTCTCTAAATCCAAAGAAATCCTTCTTTGCTCTCAGTGAAGGAAAACTCCTGGGATTTCTTGTGTCTAAAGATGGCATATATATTAATCCTGATAGAGTAAAAGAAATTTCTGATATTTCTTTACCACATAACAAGAAATCCATGCAATTCTTTTTGGGACAGATCAATTTTGTCAAAATATGTATTCTTGATTTTTCTCAAATAGTTTTACCTTCGTAGAATATGATTAAGAAAAATTCAATCTTCAAATGGTTACATAAAGAAAAAGAAGCCTTTGATTTAATCAAACAAGCAATCATTAATGCTCCTGATTTTTCTAAACATTTTATTCTGTATACTTTGGCTACTGAAACATCCTATGCTGTTGTTTTAACACAACCTAATGATCAATAAGAAGAAACACTAATCTCTTTCTTTAGCTCAAATCTGCAAGGATCCGAACTCAACTACTCCAATGTAGAAAAACAAGCCTTTGTTGTATTTAAATCAATCAAACATTTTAGACGCTTTCTCCTAAAAACACATACAATGATTATTGTCCCATTCTCTGTAGTGAGACAATTGTTAATACAAAAGGAAGTAGGAGAAAAGAGAGCTAATTGGGTAACAGCTCTACAAGAGTATGATATTGATATTAAGCCAGCTAAAATTGTTAAAGGACAAGGTTTTTGCAGATTGTTAGCTGGAGCTTCCAACATACCAAAGCATCAAGATCAAGATAATATTGTTCAAGTAAATCAGATAAGTATTATAGATTTTGAATCTCAATATGTTGATCTGATCTTTTACTTAAAAAATGGGCATGCTCCTTCTAATCTCAGCTATAAGAACAAGCATGCTTTAAGATTAAAAGCTAAACACTTTGAAATCATTGATGATGTGTTATTCAGAAAAAATTATGATTCAATTTTATTAAGATGTCTTGAAAAATCTGAAGCACACAAGGTGTTGCAGGAATTACATGATGGACCAACAGGTGGACATTTTGGAGGTGATACCACAGCGCACAAAATAATCCATGCTGGTTACTATTGGCCTACCTTGTTCAGAGATGCACATGATTATGTAAGGAAATGTGAGGTTTTTCAAACTGCTAGTGGAAGATAAAGGAAACCGGCCTTTCCTTTACAACCAGTAAACATTGAGCAACCATTTGAACAATGGGGACTCGATATTATTGGAGAAATTGTTCCACATTCTTCCAAACAACACAGATACATCCTTATAGCAACAGATTACTTTACAAAGTGGGTAGAAGCAATTCCTTTAAAGGTAGCCAATTCTGATGCAATCATTGAATTCATTGATCAATTCATCATTACTAGGTTCGGTGTACCTAACGCTCTTGTTTTTGACAATGCATCTTATTTTTCTGGAAATAGTATAAAGGAATTTGCAATCAAAAGAGGTTTCAAATTGAAATATTCAGCAAATTATTATCCACAAGGTAATGGTTTAGCTGAATCAACAAATAAAAATCTTATCAAAATCATCAAAAGAACAATTGATCAAAGTCAAAAGAACTGGCATAAATCTTTAATTTTTGCATTATGGGTTGATCGCATAACTCATAAGGTTTCAATAGGTACTTCACCTTTTAATCTAGTCTATGGAAAAGAAGTTGTAATACCATCAAACCTAATTCTTCCATCTTTAGCCCTAGTTCAATTCATTGAAGAGAATCCTTCATCGTCTATTCAATTGAGATTTGATCAAATTCTTAAATTAGAAGAAGATAGAGAGAAAGAAAAAAGTGTTCATGCAAAACATCAACAACTCATAAAATCTTCTTTTGATTCAAATTCTATCGGATCCAAAATTTTACAAACTGGTGATCTTGTTCTGAAATGGGACAAAGCACATGAAGATAAGGGTAAGCATACCAAATTTCAAAAAATGTGGCTTGGACCATTTCAGATTGTTGAAAAGATAAGCTCATCAACATTCATATTGCAAGATTTAACAGGAAAGAGAGAATCTCTTCTTGTGAATGGGCTTGTCTTGAAAAAATTATTTTCTTAAGAAGGTAACCCCTTCTTACTTGTACATATTCCATTATGCAAGTGTGTTTGTTTACAAATAAGGTTGTTAATAGTCTTTAATTGGATTTTTACTATTTGAAAATATCTTCGAGAAAATATTATAAATACTTATTTTATGTAAATAAGAATTTTTAAGGAAATGATTACAATTTTTGGGTAGTTAAAAATAAAATATTAAACTTTGAAAATTTGTTTAAACATTTGCAAAATATTTTGAAACCTCGAGAAAATTGTAAATCATTATAAGTTTATTGAGCAGAGAAAGGTTATCCATAAAAAGTAAAGACTTTTTAAAGCTTTGGAATTCAAAACTGTAAAAAAATTGTCATCCATTGACTCTTAAAAAAAAAAAATCATTTCACCCCCTCTATTAAGGTTGTGATTTTTTAGAATGTAATTATAAGAAATTATTTTTAAAAAAAGTAAGAGATAAGAGGTCTCATCACGAGCCTGCTTATCATGATCATAAGAAGTAATAAAACTAACATTACCAACATTGCATACCAAAATAGGGTAATGGCTTATAATTATAAGACAAGGGGTCTCATCACGAGCCAACTTGTTCAATTCAATTACAACTAGTGAGTGGCATTGTTATTAACTGGCTACCAAACCAGAACAATGGCTTTTAAATTAAAAGAAAAGAGAAAAAACACAAGATGGTATATCTTATGAATTTATTTTTTAAAGAGTCATGCTCTTAGATAGATGGGACAATGAATGATTGATGGTTAAAAGGTAACCCTGTCGAAACTATGAACATTTGCGGGTAGCAGAGGCAATACCTATGACAATAGAGTAAATCACAAAAGATAAAATTGGAGAGATCCCCTACTTTATTATTATCAACCAATCAAAGCTTGAGAGAGCCCAAAAATGTTTTTATTCTTGAGAAATTAGAAAGAAATTGTAAGTGATTTTTATTCTTTTTTCAGAGTTAAATTTTATTTAAATTTCTCTAAGATAGTTTTCATTATCTTTAAAACTTTTTACTTACTAAAAGTATAGTGTTCATTTTATTTTTTCAGAGATAACTGTTTATTCCAGTGAATCGCCAATTGTTGTACGGTACAACAACCCTCCCCATTTCAAAATTTTAGAATAAATTTTATTTTTAGAAATAGGTCCCCTTTCTTTTTAGATAAAAATAAAAGACTTTGAGGAAATCTGATTATTTTAAATAAAACAATAAAAAGATTCATTGTTTAAAAGTCATATATTGCATATCGCATATATCAAATACAAGTGAAAAAATGTGACATTGAATTTTTCCGATCCTATGAACTATCAAGTCTTATATCGCATCGGCACAAAGCATAGAAGTATTCATGTTAAAAAATCCCGATGCGATAAAGTAAATCACAATCGCAAATCGGTAGGGTCTTAAGGTTTCACTTTTGTTTTGCAAAACTCCGATGCGATGTAACCCATCGCAATCGCATTTCGAAAAGGATACCCTTCATTCGGTCTATTTCATAAACTCCGATGCGATGCGATTTATCGCAATCGCATTTTGGAGAGGCAACATCACATTTACTTGTTCTGATGCGATGGACCCCACCATCATCGCAATCCAATTTCGGCGAAAATCATTTACAAATTAATTCCTTTGGAAATATCCGATGCGATATACTATCATCGCAATCGCAAATCGGAGGAAAATATGAGATGTTATTTGATTCCCTTTCGAAACCTCCGATGCGATGAATAATCAGTCTTTATTTATCGCTGTTTACACTGTGCATATATTATTATTGATCAATCGCAATCGGAAAATTCAAAAGGAAAGTTTTGTATTAACATTTCAATATCACCAATCTTCGATTGTACGATCATCATTAATTAGAAAATCAAACGAATTATGGTGATTGATTCTAATATGAATGTGTGAATGTGACTCTCATGGAGGGAATTTAAGTTTAATATGGAGTTAATCAATTTTGATCATTAATAAAAATATTTTCGCATAAGTTATTTTCATTGCTTCATTCCTTCCGGCGTCTGAAAGGTTTTCTTCATTTGTAAAGCAATAGAACATCAAACCCTCTCGTTCACCAAACTAGCGAAACAATACCAGACGAAAAGATGTCTAATAAGTTTAAGAAAGAAAGAATTGTTGTCGCCGCAAAGACTGTTGTCACTCCCACAATACCATAAGAAAAACTAGCTAAAATCAAGCTGGTTACAGATACTGCATGCCAAGGTCTCGGGAAGTTTTCATGGGAAGACGTTTATAACTTGCTTGAAGTAGAAAAACCTACTGTTACAGTGGTAAAGGCGACAGTACCAGATGAAGACTCAGATTCTGATGTTGAAAGTCCTCTCAAAGAACTTGCAAATTCTTTTCTGCATAGAATTGCAGCTCAGGCGAATATGTTCTCATATTATGATATAATACGATGGGTGATAGACAATACCACCATCACAAATAGAAAATTTGTCTCAGCTGCGGCAACAAGTTTCGGGTCTTTCAGAGCAGAAGATATAAAAGCAATGTACCATTTGCCATACCCTCAAAAGATCTGTAACAAAGCCTTTATTAAAGATTTTTCTGCAAGCAATGAAGTTCAATCGGAACCTATTAAGGAATGGAGACGAGCTCCAGAGAAACATAAAAATGAAGCATCAGGTATGTACTCCGTGGAGTCTCTTGCACCCCCGTATTGCTATGTTGCTACAATGATGTGTAGACTCTTTGGGAATGACAATTCTGCGAGATTTTCAATTCAGATGGTACCCCTTATTCATGCTGCTATAAATTATGAGATTATGGATTGGTCGGTTATCCTTTCTGATAAGATCGCTAACAGAATTCTGGAATATAGAAATGATAAAAATAGTGGAAATACCCCCCCATTTCATTTTTGTGCCTATATCTTAGATGCTTTGTGTTTAAATTCTGAATTCCCTATTCTGGGTTGGAAATGGACTTCACAGGAACCTGTTCTGATTCACATTTATCATAAACTCTTGTGGAAGGTTCATTTCAAGAACCATGTATATAGAATCTGCCATGGCTTTATGTTACCCATTTACCAGATCATTTTTAATCAATTTCATCGGCTCTCTGAAAAAGCAAATCTTGATATATCCCTAATCGGCAATTGGTTTGGAGAGGAAAATTTTACCTATATTAGAATTTTTGGAAGCATTGTTGAACCCCATATCTTGCCCCTTTATGTCCCTGATAAACTTTTAGCTCAAGAGATATCTTATCAGTTGATAGAAAGAGGAATGTATAGGTATTTAAATAATTCCAAAAAATTGATGTGGCCAACCTTCCCTTTCCATTGAGGAACCTATACCCTAAATGATTTTAAGCATGCTGAAAAGGAAGTCCTTAAAAGAAGAGATCTTAAGCTTGCATCTGTCCCAGGCAGGCAATATGATCCAAATAAAGTAGCTTTATATTTCACAACTCAGGTTCAAATTGCTAGGTTTGAGCATGAACCTGATGAATTTGATGATTTATTTGTTTCAATAGAGAAATTTTCCCAAGTTTTTGACTTGGCTAAATCTAAGTTTCAACAAGAAGATATGAATAAATTCATGCAATTCCAAAGTCAGAGATTACTGAAAGTTCCTCTTGACCAGCTAAGGATTCCTTTACAATAAAATGAAAGTATGGAAATAGAACAGAAGAAAAAGGAAGATACAGCTAGCAAAGCAGGAAAAGAAGTGTCTACTAGCAAAATTGATGTGCAAATAGAAAATTAGAATACAAACATCAAGCCCAATGTGCAAACAAAAAAGGAGAATACAAGCAGCAAGGCTAATTTCTAGACTGAAAAAGAAGATACAGCTAATAAGCCAGATGATCATCTTGAAAGAGAAAAAACCACGGACAAAGTGGTGAATTCTGTTGAAATTATTGTTACTCCCCATTTGCTAAGTCAATATGAACAATTCGCTCAGAAAATAGGGGAACAAAATAATCCTCAAGTTGACAATCTGAATGATCAGGATATGGAGATCATTCCTGAACATCCATCAGAAGAAATTGTGTTGAGAATTGAATACATTCCTCTTCTGGATATCTTTTATAGTCCTAAGCATAGGGCTGTTGTCAGAAAACAAAGGAAGAGAAGGAAGGTAGATCAAGGACCATTTGCAACTTCACAAGTTGAGTTAATGAATGTTGTATGGAAGAATACTGAGGTAAATCCTTCAGAGGATCTTACCAAATTATCACAATATGCAGGTGCCTACAGTGAAGTCACTATAGATAAATCTGCTGAAGTCAATCAAATGATAAAGCAAAAAGACTTACAGATAGCATTTCTAGAGGAGAAAACAACAGGTGATTAACAAAGAATATTGCAGTTGGAGCAGCAGTTGGAAGAAGAAAGACTCAAAGCCAAACAATTGGAAGAACAACTGAGTATTGAAAAGCAGAAGCTTGATCAGCAAACCTTGAATAAACAAAAACAGTTGTCTCAAGAGGTGTCCAAACTACAGACCTTGCTACAAAATGAGAAAGCCGCCAAAGCAGAGCAATAAATTTTTTTTCAAGCAATATTGGATAAATTTAAATATTATCCTAAAATTGACCAACTTAGAACAGAAGCTCTAGAAACAAGTAAACTATTGTCTCAGCAGTTGGATGACATGTGTTCAAAAATTGCACAAGTTGAACCTTTATGTGAAATAACATCTTCCCTTATTGATGAGTCAGTCAGTACCAGAATTGAATTTGAGAATGCAGATGATAAGATTTTAAAGTTTATTTCATGGCAAGACTTAGAACAAGGAAGAAAAGCAAATCTTCCCAGGATCTAAGAAAGGCATAAAGAAATTTTGTTTGCTGAATGGGATGCACAGTTAATTAAAGAAGAACATGTTACATGAAGGGCCAGAGCCATAATGAACAATCTAACACAATTAGTAAATGATAGCTTATATGCTACTAATTTGATTTCAGATTGTACTCCAGGTAAATTGCCAAGGATGAAAGAGACTGATACCAGATGGAAGCAGGAAATAATCAACAGGAATCAAAAGATCAGCAAAATACAGGAAATTACATGGGATGTCCTATGGACATATTTGATCAAACCACAAATTCAGCAGATGGAAATCAAATGCCTTTCTAATGCCATAAATTACATCATTCTAGAGTTATCCGATGCCACATACACTAGTCAGTTGCATTCGAGGCTGATTCATCCAACCAAAGTTAAAGATATGCTTAAAATATGCCACCTCAGCACATTGAATACAGAAGAAATTCAGTGAATATGTTTTATTTGATATCGCAAGTCTTTTCCCGGATCTCCGATGATAGTTTCTATCATAAGCTATAGATAATTTGTTTTGTTAATTTCCTATTTAAACCCCTTTCATGCATTTAGAAAGTGGTCCTGAATTTGTAATATTTTGACTCTGGATAATACATTTATGTACTCCATTGACTATCTTATTTTTTATAAAGGATACGTAGCAGCTTCTACAACACCTCCAAAAATCCCACTTAAAATATTTTTGGAGCCCCTTGAAAGTAAGAGAAAAACCAAGTGAAAATCAATAAGGTTAAGTCACAAAATAGAAATTGTTTTAGAAAATTGTGACCTGCGACCTTGCGACCAGCATTACAAGGTCGCAAGGTTGTAAGGTCGCTTTGTTGTGACAACTTTTAAAGAAAACTGCGACCTGGCGACCTTGTGCGACCCCACGACCGCGGTCGCAGTGTGGTCGGCTCGTCCTCGGATCCCCTAAATCACGAAACTTGTGACCTAGCAACCCCGCATTAATTGCCAGCACGTGCGACCTTTTATATAAAGGAGGTCACCAGGTCGCATTTCTCACAATCGGTGAATAAAAAGAAACGGCTCTGACAGGTCAACTGGCGCGATTTTCCCGGGTAAGTTGCCGTTTCTCTCCTACCTTTTCCTTTGTAGAAATTTCTTGCCAAATTCATGCTTGCCCAGACCTTTAAATTCCCCTCTGCATGAACTATAATGTTTCTTTTCCAGTTTTTGAATATTTTGTTTAACCCTGCTTCATCACAACTGCCCAAACTCACCACACTTCTGGTTCAACCTCTCATGGCCTTGTCCCTTGCTCCCAAAGCCATCCCTCAACTCTGCCTGGACCCAACTAGCTTATAATTTTCAGTAGGAGGGAGAAAACCTTCACACCGCGCGCGCAAAACCCCTCGGCAAGCCCTAGCGCGACCTGCGACCCAGCGACCTAGTCGCAAGGTCGCAAGGTCGTATTTTCCTCTGTTTTTGAAATTTGCGACCCAACGACCCAGTGACCTAGTCGCAAGGTCGCAAGGTCGCATTTCCATTTTTTTCAGAGATCTGCGACCCAACGACCCAACAACCTGGTCGCGAGGTCGCAAAGTCGCGTTTTCCTCTGTTTTTGAAATTTACGACCCAGTGACCCAACGACCTGGTCGCGAGGTCGCAAGGTCGCATCTGAGCTTATTCTTACACTCTGCGACCCAGTAAAACCAGTCACACAACTTTGCATATCTTAGCTAAAATTCATTGCTAAACTGTAATTGGCTTTATATCATCATGTCGTTCTTATCTTGGGATTCCTTTATGAATTTGACAGGTGAACTTCAAGGAGACATAGAGTGCATACCTGTTCTATCAGATTCTAGTGACATGGCACCCCCGCTGTCCCGGAAGAAGGACAAGCAAGTGGCGGAAGAATTTGAGGAGTTTGACATGGTATCCCCACCCCCGAAATACAGGGATACGCTATGTACGTTTGCAAAAGAAGACAGTATGCGATGGTACCAAGTGTACCACGAGTTCGCCATACCTGAGGATGAATTCCCAGAAGATCTCCCAGACCGAGAAGTATATTTAAGAGTCAAAATATCCAAAATGCATCTTGCGGGGGTGCATCCACCCATATTTCCATGCCCAGAAGTTATAGACTAGATCATACAGAAAACGGATCCCAAGAAGTTCGTGATCCAAGACAGGGAAGGCAGGGCTTTCGCTACGCTCGTAGGCTCGGATGCCCACCTTTATTACTCGTTGCCTCGCCCAGAAGAGTACTTCACACCAGAATGGGCTATTGCTCACGCAGTTCCTGTAGTTGATACTATTAGACAATGGTGGGAGGAGCCCGAGAAATTTAAAGTCAAGAAAGACCAAGAATATCTAGTGGCTAGCCTGATAAAGGTTTATAAATTAGTTGCCGCCATGCTTTGCAGACTTTACGGGCACTCTGATTGCTCCACTTTCAGCGGTAGTTGGGCTACTATCATGGAGCATGTAACGGCACATGGCACCCGTTTCAACTGGGCCGGCATATTGATGACTTCAATGCAGACAAACTTGTCCGCGACATTGGCCCCAGATGATGGAATGCCTTCCAAATTTTACATGGCCTCTTACCTACTGGATGCTGTCTGCGCAAGGTTACACTTTGAGGGATGGGCACACAAGTGGGATTCCGCGCAGACTCGTGCAATTCATCTTCAAATCAGGGTGTTTTGGGAGTCCAAGTATAAACAGGATATAGAGAAGATCTCCCAAGTATTTATCCCCGCTCTATATAGAAGACTATTTGGCTAAGACGCCCCCTGCATGTCTTGGCGAGCCAAAGAGACTCTAGTCCAAGTGGCACATTGGTTCCCTTTCGCCGGATATACTTTCATCCGAGTCTTTGGATCTTACAGGGCACCACATGCTATGCCTCGCTTTGTTACAGACAAAATGCTCATTCAGGAGGTATGCTTCCAAATGTCTCAAGGCTTCTCCAGCGTCCTGTCTAAAGGAAAAAAGAAGTCGTGGCCCACGCTACCCCTCACCATCGGTGCGTGCACAGTCAAAGACTTCAAAGAAGTAGCAGCGGAGGGAGAAGCGATGAAAAGCTATCAGCTTGGGGCGCTAGAACACCGAACATATGACCCGGAGAGAAAAGTTCCTGAACACTGCAAGAAATCTAAATTCAAGTGGACTTATCAGCATATTGAGTGCCCGCCAGAAGACAAAAGAAGGAAATGGTATAACGCTAAGAGACAATTTGCTCCGGAAGTAGACTTGGGCCAAGAGGATCCGGAGGATCAAATCCTGGAAGACAGAAGTCGTCAGTTGGGAGGTGCCTCTTCCTCTTTACCCAAGAAGTCTCAGACCAGCATAGGGCTTACTACATATATCCAATAGAAAGAAGCAGAAGCAAAAGCCCAGCAAGAAAGGGAAAAGAAGATAAAGGAGGATGAGGAAGAACGCCAGAAGAGTGCGACGGCAACGCAGAAGAAGAAGCAGGCCAAGGAGGCCAGGAAAGAAAAAGAGGAAAAGGAGGCACAGGCCGCAGTAGAACGGGCACTCAAAGCAGAGCTGGACAAAGCAGAAACTGAGCGCCAAAAGAAGGTCGAACAGGTTGTTGCAGCTGAACGCCAGAGGAAGGCCGAAATAGAAGTAGCAGCAGAAATTGAACGCCGGCGAAAGGAAGAAGAGGAAAAGAATAGAGAAGAAAAGGAGGATGAAATGATAGAAGACATCGAGATGACTCCCCTCGAAATACCTCTGGGTAGTACCAAGCTCTCCGATGTTAGTTCCCCCCAGGGGAAAGAAGAGGAAGTATTCGACCTCACTAGACTTACATTCGATCAATTCTCTTTCAAAATCAGGCAAGAAAAAAGAAGAGCTCTGGCGCAAAGCCCATCCGCCAAATCCACAGTGGCAACAGGTAACGACATAGTCCTTGATACCAGGACTAATCCCGTGATGATAGCATCGGCGGGCACTGCTTTCGCCGCAGCCACGGAAGAGAACGTAACCAGAATGAGTAGAGAAATAGTCTCTCTGCAAAATAGACTGCAAGCAGCTGAGCAGCGCGAGAAAAGAGCAGAACAGGAGAAATCAGAGTTGAGAGCAGAAGTTCAACAACTCCGAAACCAGACTCCCCCGGTAAATGAAGTCCCACTGGCCATTTTTAAAGAGTGTGAAGTGTTAGAAGCAACCATGAGGCAGGTGTATGGAGAAATGTTCACCATCAAACAAACAGTCGCCCCACTAGTAAGAGCACGAGCAGAAACCAAGCAAAAGCACGAGCAGCTCAGGGAGGCCTCACAGGCCTTAGACAGGATGATGGGCTGGACAGTACAATACCCTCAGGCACCTGAAAATTTGCCCAAGAGGGATTGGATTCATACACAAGATGCTAAGGTTCAGCTCCGTATGGCAATACAATCTAAGGACAAACTATCTAAGGACTTGGACAAAGTAATGTCTTCATACAACCACCTGATCAGCGGTATCGACTCGATGCACACTTTGCACCACATTCCGTCGCTTGGGGCATTGGACGAAGAGAAAGCCTGGGAGCAAGTGGATCAGGACATCCAGTCATTTCTGCAGCCTATCAAGCAAGTCGCTGCTGCTCCCGAACCCGCAGCATCTCAAGAACATCTGAGTCAGTTTATTGCCACTTCAGTTCGAATTTACACCAAACTTGCCTCTCTTTCAAACCAGATCGCACAGAAAAGGGAAACCCTAGTGCCAAATGCTTTGGAATGCATGCATCGATTGAAGGAGGAGGTTCCTCTGGTTTCCCCCATAGCGGCAGAGTACCAGACATGGCAAGATTTTCTCAAGGAGCAGTAGATTGACGCCCCTGACCCCAACATTGCTCGTCCATCTCCGCAGCCCGGTAGCAGTAAGTCATGAGCAGCAGTTAGAGGCAGGTCGCAGGTCGCACCACCAGGCAAGTCGCAGGTCGCACTGTCTATCCAGGTCGCAAGTCGCACATACCAGACAGGTCGCAGGTCGCAACCTCTTCCAGGTCGCGAGGCCACTCAACGGGCAGGCAGGCGAAGAGTCGAGAAGCCCAAAGGGCAAGTTTTGTGCTATAAAACTCCCTACGGGGAAAATGTAAGGGGATTTTTCTTTTTTGGAAACTCAAGAGCTACATGGCATTGTATTGAAAGATTATACTCTTGTGCATATGAATACAGATTCTTGTTAAAACACCCTATGGTTATGATGTGTTTTGCTGTGCGAACACTGTGTGTATTCCTTGTATAGTTTCAGAACATCCTATGATTAATGAAGCTGCACTCTTCATGTCATCATTTATGCGTCATGGCTATCTATGTTGTATCAATGATGTTCAATTTATCATCTGCTCTATTTATGAATGTTAATGAACTATTTTGTTAGCATTTCGTTTTATCTTTCAGAAAGTAAAGGGATATCTCATCATAAAGAACTATTTCTTTTGTGATCAGACTACCTTATAAGAATTACCCCCAAATATGTGTTGCTAATGACATCTCTTGAGGTGTACATGTTTTATTTATGATCTTGCTACGCATAGTGTTTGATTCGTGTTTAATGCATCAATCCTGTATTCTGTATCATGTGAATAAGTGTATGTCCGCAGGTTCAATCAGGTTCTTTTGAGACCGAAGGGAAGGCGTCTTAAGCGGTAGCCGGACCCACACCCCGGACGGGATCCCTACTCCAAATGGTTCAAGGTCTAATTGGGACTTTCTACTGGGGAGATCCCCTACTGTTGGCTGGACAAATTTTCCCGTCAACAGATTTGGCGCTAGAAGGAGGGCCTGATGGCAGCCTCCCAGCATACAACCAACTTTCCATCACAAACTCCCCACGGGGAGGTCATAAACAATGAACCTATCCCTCCTCCTCTGGAAGATATCCCAGGGGGGGAGACTCGATATTACGAAATCACCAGAGCGCAGTTGAGAGCCTTGCGCCCAGCTGCCCGCGATCTTATCAGAAATTTACGATTTACCCCAATCATGGAATTCCTTGCCCACACTAGAACCCCTGCTGAGAACATCACTCGTAATGGTGCCCTTGTGAGTACCATACCCGAGCTCGTAAATCTCATGCTGGAAGACCTCGGCACTGCTGTTGAGGAAAATGACCCGATTCTCCAAGAGGGCGAAGAATTTGGTGACACCGAACCTTTCCCCGACTCCCAGCCTAACCATACTCGGCAAAACAACAACCAGGCACATCCCCCACCTAGGGATGGTGAAGAAGACAGAGGCCGAGGAAATGTAGACGGGGGAAATAGGGCTCGCAGAAATGAAGGAGAAAGGAATAGAGCTCGCAGAAATGAAGGTGAAGGAAATAGAGGCCGAGGGGCTGGAGGTAGAGGAGATAGAGGCCGAGGCCAAGGAAACCAAGCTCGCAACCGTCACCCAAACCCAATTAGGCCTCCTGTCCACAACTTGGGATATCTTAGAGACTTTCTTTACCGTGGGAGACACCAAGACGAACACTCTCGTCATGAGTCAGAAGCATCGGTCTCAGGTTCGGGAGGTGAATCTAAGCTTGAGTTTAGGCACCACCAGTGGGCTAGGAGAGTGCAACCCCTAGCCTGGATGGCTCAATCCCCATTAAATATTTTGGGCCCACTCCACGATCTGCCTAGGCATCCGGAGAAACACCTCCCCAAGTTTGACCCTGAGAAAGGCACCTTAGCTGAAGATCATATCAGCAGCTTCTATTTGTCTCTGCAAATCATGAGAGTCCAGTCCGATGATGTCGCATGTCGACTGTTTCCCCATACTCTCGAAAACAAAGCGGCCACATGGTACCGCTCTCTCCCCAGTGCCTCTATCACTTCATGGGACCAATTCCGTCGCATATTCCTGCAGAAGTTTTCAGAAGATAAAACTCCTTCCATGCTTCTCACGGAATTGAGCACCATCAAGTGTCATAAAAAGGAGAAGGTTAAGGACTTCAACCAGCGCTTCGCTACCATACTACAAAAGTTTCCCCCAAACCTGGCGTTGGATGAATCAATCACCATTGACTACTATACCAAGGCTCTCCCTAGGGACATCGCCGTTTTCGTCAAACGTGAAGCCCGCGCTACCCTTACGGCTAATTACGAGGCTACTCTCACTGTAGAGAAAGACATGCTTTCGATAGGAGCCATCGATCACGAAGGGAGAGATGATCACAAGCCTAACACAAAAAGGGGTCAGTCCTCCACTCCTAAGACCACCGATAGGGATAAAGATGCGTTTGATTTTGAAAGCATGGCAAAAACCCTCAAGCTCTTAACGAATGAAGTCACTGACCTAAGGAGAAAGGGCACAGAATCCACAACTAGCACTAAACCACCCAAACCCTTTTTCAGAAAAAGTAATCCCAACACTAACAGACCCCCGTCTAACCCGAATACTACTCTCAATGTGGAAGAAATAGGGAAAGATAAATTCTGTTCTTTCCACCAAGCTGCCCACTCTGAAAAAACGTGCCCTCAATGGATTGGCAGCATGACAGCAGTAGTTAATCAGCTTTTAGATGACCAAACCCCAGGGGATGTGACGGAGGATGATGTTTCAGATCACGATGAGGATCTGCCCTCGAACGAAGAACCAGGATCCTCTGTCCTTGCTTTTGACATAATCCGAGGTGGGGACAGCCTTACCTCCATTGATATCAACATGGCAGACACTCCCAAAGACCAGCCCGTGCGGAATTATAGTCTAAGGAGCGAAGGACCTGTTCCCGAGCAATCTTATGAAGACAAGAAAAGGGCTTTCCTAAGGAAAATTCTGCCCCCAGGAAATGGAAAACAATCTGCTTCGGAGAAGCCCACCAACAACATTACCTGAGCAAGTCAAAAGGGCAAGCTCCCGACATAATCTCCAAAAACCTCTACAGAGCCTAGCCCTCAACCAAAGTCTAGCTATAACATTGTTGAGGATATGAAAAAAACAAGAGCAAACATCTCTCTCTATGAGCTGGCCCGCATTACTAACCAAAGAGAACTCATTCTAAAGGCTTTCGCAAATACTTCAGCTACAAAAACTGTGAGCAACACGTCTGCACAAGCCGGTCCAGATGTACAGTCTATAGTAAACGCCATCAATACCAACTCAAGAGGATCCACGCCTCCTTTCCTTTTGTCCTTCGAGATTTTTAACTTCAACGTCCACAACTGTCTAGTCGACTCCGGTACCTCTACAAACGTCATGCCCCTATCTGTCTGTAAGAAGCTGAACATTCGCCCGGAGAAAACTGACGCAAAGATCATACAACTCGATAGATCACAGGTGCCAGCCGTAGGAGAGTTGAACAATGTCATCATCTACCTGTCGTCAGACTCTAAGGTCCATCAATGCATTGACATTGTGGTTGTCGACATCCCTGAAGCATACGGCCTATTGCTTAACAGGGACTGGTCCAACAAGTTGCAAGGCTATTTCGCCACCGACTGGTCCCACTTGTGGCTTCCTTACAAGGGGCGAAATAATCAAATCAAGGTCAAAAGTGAACCATATATGAAACACACCGTGACTAATTTGGATGCCGTTAATGAACCCATCAGCTTTGCCCAGGAGGAGCTTGGCATGTGTTTTCTGGAAGCCATATTCGGATGTTACCAACCCCCTCAGTCTTCCGTAGGCCCCGAGGTCCAATCTGAACTAGCACTTGTCGCAGAGGAGCAAGTCACCCTTGTCTCACACCCAGCCGAAACCCCTCCACAACCTATTACCCCGAAGGAGCCGGAAAGTGACATGTGGACCTTGTATTATGACGGTTCCAAGACCCATGACGGAGCTGGTGCGGGCTGCATCTTGCTTGACCCTCACAAGAATAAATTCTTAATCTCATGCCGGCTAGAGTTCCAGTGCACCAACAACACTGCCGAGTACGAGGCTTTAATCCTTGGACTTAAGAAGGCACTGGATTTGAAGGTAAAATGCTTACAGGTCATTGGAGATTCCGAGATTATCACTCGCCAGGTACGCAACACTATTCACTGTTTATCTCCACATTTAAAGGCGTATCAACAAGAGGTATGGCGATTGATTTCTGCTTTTGATGCATTTGGAATTAAATCTGTTCTTAGAATGCACAATGCAGTAGCTGATACTCTGGCTAATGCTGCTGCTAGATTTACCCCCTTGAGGGATGGTTTTTCTATTGAAGTTATATATAGACCCTCTGTGCCAGACAACATTACTAATCTACGCGTTTTTAACGATGATCAACAGATCTTGGACTTTATGTTAAATGCTGAAGTATTCAAGGACGTGGCGATAGACGAGGAGGAGCATGAGCATGCTTTGTAGAAAGAGCATGATGAAAGCAAAGAGAACATCATGCCCAAGGGGGTGGTGTCATTAGAAAAGCTCTTTGATCTGCAAAGTCGATTCCACGGGCCCCCGAACACCAAAGTGCAAAGTTCCATATTGGCACATCGGCAAGTGAACTTGGGATCAGATGAGAACCCAAAGTTCGTTAACCTCGGAAAATACTGTAGTGATGAGGAGACACGGGCCTTCACCCAATTATTCCAGAAGTATCGAGACGTATTTGCTTGGACGTATGAGGATTTACGTACGTACGACACTCGGATCATTCAACACGTGATACCCGTGAAGGAAGGCGTTAAGCCCTTCCAACAGAAACTCAGAAAAGTGCATCCAGCTTTGGAGCCAATGATTCTAAAAGAACTTAAGAAGCTCTTGGATGCATGCATTATTTTCAAAGTTCGTCACTCCACGTGGGTGTCAAATTTGGTACCCGTACGAAAGAAGTCTGGCGAGATCCGCTTGTGCGTAGATTTCCGTAATCTGAATCGGGCCTCAAACAAAGACAACTACCCGGTGCCACCCATGGAACAGATATTACAAGCTGTGTCTGGATCTGAAATGTTCTCCATATTAGATGGCTTCTCTGGTTATAACCAGGTGCTGGTAGCTGAACCAGACAGATTGAAAACCACCTTCCGGACCAAATGGGGAACCTTTGCTTTCAGGTGCATGCCCTTTGGGTTGATCAATGCGGGGGAAACTTTCCAATGAGCCATGGATATAGCTTTTCGTGGTTTTATAGGGTAAAGCGTGGTGGTCTATTTGGACGACGTCACTGTGTTTTCAAAACGCAGGGGCGATCATTTACGCCACCTCAAGAAAATCTTCGAGAGGTGCAGAAGGTACGGGATATCGCTCAACCCTAAAAAGAGTGTTTTCGCTGTGGCAGAGGGAAACTTGCTAGGCCACATTATAACTAAGCAAGGCATTGTATTTGATCCAGAATGGGTGAAATCCATTGCTCAGATTCCTCCCCCGAGCAACAAGAAAGCGATGCAATCTTTCCTAGGGAAAATCAATTTTGTCCGTAAATTCATCTCGGATTTCGCCCAGATAGTCAGGCCACTACAGGGAATGACTAAAAATAATGCTATGTTCCAATGGAATCCGCTGAAAAGGGAGGCCTTCGACAAAATAAAATAGGCTATAGCTGAAACTCCTTCCCTCCAAAGTCCAGATTTTGGTAAAGGCTTTATCCTGTACACTTTTGCTTCAGATTCCTCACTTGCGGCTGTCCTTACGCAGAAAAATGGCAACAACGATGAACGGCCCATTTCTTTCATGAGCACCGGTTTACAAGGAGCTGAGTTGAACTACCCAGAAATCGAAAAGCAAGCCTATGTGGTCTACAAAGCGGTCAAGCATTTTAGGCCCTACATCTTGAAAAATCATGTCACGGTTTTTGTTCCACACCCAGCTGTCCGCTCACTTTTCGTGCATCAGGAGCTGGGCGAAAGGCGAGGCAACTGGGTGTCGTGCTTGCAAGAATACGATTTAGAATTTAAACCGGCACACACCATTAAAGGATAGGGCTTATGCCAAATGGCCACGGAAGCTGCAAGTTCCCATGGAATTGAAGAAGAATGTTGGGAACAAGAAATTGAAATGTATCAGAGCGACCATGTGCCTCAGCAAAGTATCCCTTCTTGGTATTATGACATTTCAAGATATTTGGCCCAAGGCACCATGGACCCTGCTCTTATTGCCTGACAGAAACGCGCAATAAGACTCAAAGCCGCATCTCACCAACTGATCCGAGGTAAGTTGTTCAAGAAACATCACGATGGGGTCCTGTTACGCTGCTTGGAAAATGACGAAGTGCAGAAAATCTTGACCGAGCTGCATGACGGACCAGCTGGAGGTCATTTTGCCGGAGATACTACCGCCCATAAGATAATGCACGCAGGATACTATTGGCCTACTCTTTTTAGAGATGCGCATGCATATGTTCGGAAATGCATCCAGTGCCAGAAGTTCGCAAACCGAGAAGCACGGCCAGCCGCCCCCTTAATCTCAGTAGCAGTGGAGGAGCCTTTCCAACAGTGGGGTTTGGATGTAATTGGTGAAATCACACCTCACTCTTCTAAACAACACCGGTATATCCTTACAGCTACTAATTATTTCACCAGGTGGGTCGAAGCAACACCTTTACACCGAATCAATGATCAGGAGGTAATAGAATTCCTCACACATTCCATCATCACCAGGTTTGGCGTTCCAACTTCTTTGGTTTTCGATAATGCGACCTACTTCTCATCTTTTAAATTATATGATTTTGCATTGGAAAATGGTATTGTTCTGAAACATTCTGCAAATTATTATCCCTAGGGAACTGGATTAGCTGAGTCAACTAATAAGAATCTTATCCGTATCATTAAAAAGACCCTGCTGTCCCATCAGCGCAACTGGCACAATGCCCTTCACAATGCACTTTGGGCTGACCGTATTACCCCCAAGTCCTCCCTAGGCACCTCTCCATATTTTCTCGTGTATGGAAAAAAAGTTGTTCTTCCTCCCCATCTATCTCTCCCTGCCCTTCAGCTGTCCCAAGAATGTCATGGTACCCCATGCCCTACCCTGCAGACTCGAATCGACACCTTGCTGAAGTTGGAGGAAGAAAGGCAAAAAACCCGGGAAAAGTTCGCCATCCACCAGAGCCGCATCAAGAGATGGTTTGATAGGAAATCCGCAGGGAATAAAAATTTTGAGGTAGGAGACCTGGTCCTAAAATGGGACAAAGCTCATGAGGATAAGGGAAAGCATTCCAAGTTCCAAGCACTATGGACAAGCCCTTTCCAAATTAAGAAAAAGTTAGGATCCCACACTTTTAGATTGCAAACCCTTGAAGGACGAGTCGAGGTCCTCCCGGTAAACGGGCATGACCTCAAACACTATTTTACTTAGTAGCCCTTAGAGGGCTATCTTATTTTTGTACCATATTTTCTTGTCTCACCTTTGTTTAAAAAAAATAAAAAAATAAAAATAAAAATAAAAATCAAATCAAATCAAATCAAATAAAAGTTTAAGGAAGGATTTGTTAGAGCCACGCAATTGGCACACTGCAACAGGTTCTATGCTAATGGAAAGCCTTTTCCGATAGACTCAAAGGCGGCAAAAGCTTGCTTGTTCTCTGCACCTAAAGGTAGCATATCGCTGAGGTCGAGTCACCAAGCGGGAAGCTTACCTCGCCAGTCTGAGAGGGTGTCCGCAAAAGAAAATGCAGTGTAGTGGTAACCAGACCAGAAGGGAAAAGAGGTACTCTATGCTACGACAGGGTATCTGGGAAAAACCAAAGTCCTCATACCAGACCAGGAACAACCTCTCTGCAAGCAAAATAAGTCGGGATCCCTCATCCGCCCAGGCTAAATCGCCATCTCAAATAAGTGCCACGAGCACATCTAAATAAGTGCCTCAGGCACATTCAAAATAAGTGCAATAGCACACTAATAAAGGGTAAAGGATTGAGAAAGGATTCCTGCGTAGAGAGGTGATGTAACGACTCCGCCGAGGTACTAACCAGGCTCGCTGGCAGTGGAGCAACGTTCATGATTCCTAGGCAGTGACTTCTCCGGGACCGAAAGGTTCGCTGGCAGCAGAGCAACACGATGAGGACAAAATAATCGTACCAGACCCTGAAGCTGCTTGGAGTTTTCCAACCCTTCCAGTCCGGAAACCTGAAGGAATTAATTTTGGTTAAACAGCACCCGAACAGGCCAGCAGATTGAGCAGACCAACAAGGTGCCAAAGGGCTAAGCAGTATCAACCGTAAGATAAAGGAAAACAGCCAGCAGAGGCCCCTCCCTCCCCCCACCAAGACTAACTATCGGCAGAGACTCTGAGTTCGTCCAGTGAATCGCCATTTGTTGTAGCTTCTACAACACCCTCCAAAAATCCCACTTAAAAATTTTTTTGGAGCCCCTTGAAAGTAGAGAAAAACCAAGTGAAAATCTACAAGGCTAAGTCGCCAAGTCGCACCTCGTTTTTTAGAAAACTGCGACCCCGCGACCCCAGGTCGCAAGGTCGCAAGGTCGCAAGGTCGCAAAACTCCAATTTTAATGAAAAGTGCGACCCAGCGACCTTGCGACCCCGCGACCCCAGGTCGCGAGGTCGCAAGGTCGTGAGGTCGCAAAAATCTGGAATAACTAGATTTGCGACCCAGTGACCCCACATTAAATGCCCGCACGTGCGACCTTTTATATAAAGGAGGTCGCTAGGTCGCATTTCTCACGATCAGCGAATAGAAAAACGGCTCTGACAGGTCGACTGGCGCGATTTTCCCGGGTAAGTTGCCGTTTCTCTCCTACTTTTTCCTTTGTAGACATTTCTTGCCAAATTCATGCTTGCCCAAACCTTTAAATTCCCCTCTACATGAACTTTGATGTTTCTTTTCCAGTTTTGAATGTTTTGTTTAACCCTGCTTCATCACAACTGCCCAAACTCACCACATTTCCTGTTCAGCTTTTCATGGCCTTGTCCCCTGCTCCCAAATCCACCCCTCAACTCTGCCTGGACCCTTTTAGCCTTATAATTTTCTAGTTAGAGGGAGGAAACCTTCACGCCGCGCGCGCCCAAAACCCCCCAGCAAGCCCTAACGCGACCTGTGACCTAGTGACCTAGTCACGAGGTCGCAAGGTCGCATTTTCTTCAGATTTTTGGAATTTGCGACCCAACGACCCAGCGACCTAGTCGCAAGGTCGCATTTCCCAATTTTTTGAAGAGTTGCGACCCAGCGACCCAGCGACCTGGTCACGAGGTCGCAAGGTCGCATTTTCCTCTGTTTTCGTAATTTGCGACCCCGCGACCCTGCGACCTAGTCGCAAGGTCGCAAGGTCGCACCTAGGTCTCTTCTTGCAATCCGCAACCCTGCGACCCAGTAAACCAGTGACCCAGTTTTACATGTGTCTCAGCTAAAATTCATCACTAAACTATAATTGGTTTTATATCATCATGTCGTTCTTATCTTGGGATTCCTTTATGAATTTGACAGGTGAACTTCAAGGAGACATAGAGTGCATACCTGTTCTATTAGATTCTAGCGACATGGCACCCTCGATATCCCGGAGGAAGGATAAGCAAGTGGTGGAAGAAGTCGAGGAGCTGGACATGATACCCCCACCCCCGGTATACAGGGATACACTATGTACATTTTCAAAATAAGACAGCATGCGATGGTACCAAGTGTATCATCAGTTCGCCATACCGGAAGAGGAATTCCCAGAAGATCTCCCAGACCGGGAAATATACTTGGCAGTCAAACGATCCAAACTACATCTTGTAGGGGCGCATCCATCCATATTTCCATGCCTAGAGGTTATAGACTGGATCAAAAAAAAAACAGATCCCAAGAAGTTCGTGATCCGGGACAGCGAAGGCAAGGCTTTCGCTACGCTCGTAGGCTCGGATGCCCACCTTTATTACTCATTGCCTCACCCAGAAGAGTACTTCACACCAGAATGGGCTATTTCTCACGCTGTTCCTATAGTTGATACTATTTGACAATGGTGGGAGGAGCCCGAGAAATTTAAAGTCAAGAAAGACCAAGAATATCTGGTGGCTAGCCTGAGAAAGGTTTATAAATTAGTTGCCGCCATGCTTTGCAGACTTTACGGGCGCTCTGATTGCTCCACTTTCAGCGGTAGTTGGGCTACTATCATGGAGCATGTAACGGCACATGGCACCCGTTTCAACTGGGCCAGCATATTGATGACTTCGATGCAGACAAACTTATCCGCGGCATTGGCCCCAGATGATGGCATGCCTTCCTATTTTTACATGGCCTCTTACCTACTGGATGCTGTCTGCACAAGGTTACACTTTGAGGGGTGGGCACACAACTGGGATTCCACGCAGACTCATGCAATTCATCTACAAATCAAGGTGTTTTGGGAGTCCAGGTATAAACAGGATATAGAGCAGATCTCCCAAGTATTTATCCCCGCTCTATATAGAAAACTATTTGGCCAAGATGCCCCCTGCATGTCTTGGCAAGCCAGAGAGACTCTAATCCAAGTGGCACATTGGTTCCCTTTCGCCGGATATACTTTCATCCGAGTCTTTGGATCTTTCAAGGCACCACATGCTATGCCTCGCTTTGTTACAGACAAAATGCTCATTCAGGAGGTATGCTTCCAAATTTCTCAAGGCTTCTCCAGCATCCTGTCTAAAGGAAAAAAGAAGCCGTGGCCCCCGCTACCCCTCACCATCGGCGCGTGCATGGTTAAAGACTTCAAAGAAGTAGCAGCGGAGGGAGAAGCGATGAAAAGCTATCAACTTGGGGCGCTAGAACACCGAACATATGACCCGGAGAGAATAGTTCCTGAACACTGCAAGAAAGTTAAATTCAAGTGGACTTATCAGCATATTGAGCGCCCGGCAGAAGACGAAAGAAGGAACCGGTATAACGCTGAGAGACAATTTTCTCCGGAGGTAGACTTGGGCCAAGAGGATCCGGATGATTAGAGCCTGGAAGATAGAAGCCGTCAGTTGGTAGGTGCCTCTTCCTCTTTACCCAAGAAGTCTTGGACCAGCACAGGGATCACTACATCTATACAACAAAAAGAAGTAGAAGCAAAAACCCAGCAAGAAAGGGAAAAGAAGATAAAGGAGGATGAGGAAGAACGCTAGAAGAGTGCGACGGCAACACAGAAGAAGAAGTAGGCCAAGGAGGCCAGGAAAGAAAAAGAGGAGAAGGAGGCACAGGCTGCAGCAGAATGGGCACTCAAGGCAGAGCTGGACAAAGCAGAAGCTGAGCACCAAAAGAAGGCCGAACAGGATACTGCAGATGAACACCAGAGGAAGGCCGAAATAGAAGCAGCAGTAGAAACTGAACGCCGGCGAAAGGAAGAAGAGGAAAAAAATAGAGAAGAAAAGGAGGATGAAATGATAGAAGACATCGAGATGATTCCCCTCGAAATACCTCTGGGCAGTACCAAGCTCTCCGATGTTAGTTCCCCCTAGGGGCAAGAAGAGGAAGTATTTGACCTCACTAGACTTACATTCGATCAATTCTCTTTCAAAATCAGGCAAGAGAAAAGAAGAGCTCTGGCGCAAAGCCCATCCGCCAAATCCACAGTGGCAACAGGTAAAGACATAGTCCTTGATACCAGGACTAATCCTGTAATGATAGCATCGGCGGGTACTGCTTTCGCCGCAGCCACGGAAGAGAACGTAACCAGAATGAGTAGAGAAATAGTCTCTCTACAAAATAGACTGCAAGCAGCCGAGCAGCGCGAGAAAAGAGCAGAACAGGAGAAAACAGAGTTGAGAGCAGAAGTTCAACAACTCCGAAACCAGACTCCCCCGGTAAATGAAGTCTCACTGGCCATTTTTAAAGAGTGTGAAGTGTTAGAAGCAACCATGAGGCAGGTGTATGGAGAAATGTTCACCATCAAACAAACAGTCGCCCCACTGGTAAGAGCACGAGTGGAAACCAAGCAAAAGCACGAGCAGCTCAGGGAGGCCTTACAGGCCTTAGACAGAATGATGGGCTGGACAGTACAATACCCTCAGGCACCTGAAAATTTGCCCAAGAGGGATTGGATTCATACACAGGATGCTAAGGTTCAGCTCCGTATGGAAATACAGTCTAAGGACAAACTATCTAAGGACTTGGACAAAGTAATGTCTTCATACAACCACCTGATCAGCGGTATCGACTCGATGCACACTTTGCACCACATTCCGTCGCTTGGGGCTTTGGACGAAGAGAAAGCCTGGGAACAAATTGATCAGGACATCCAGTCATTTCTGCAGCCTATCAAGCAAGCCGCTTCTGCTCCCGAGCCCTCATCATCTCAAGAACATCTGAGTCAGTTTATTGCCACTCCAGTTCGGATTTATACCAAACTTGCCTCTCTTTCAAACCAGATCTCACATAAAAGGGAAACCCTAGTGCCAAATGCTTTGGAATGCATGCATCGGTTGAAGGAGGAGGTTCCTCTGGTTTCCCCCATAGCGGCAAAGTACCAAACATGGCAAGATTTTCTCAAGGAGCAGCAGATTGATGCCCCTGACCTCAACATTGTGCGTCCATCTCCGCAGCCCGGTAACAGCAAGTCATGAGTAGCAGTTAGAGGCAGGTCGCAGGTCGCACTGTCTACCCAGGTTGCAGGTCGCACTGTCTATCCAGGTCACAAGTCGCACATACCAGATAGGTCACAGGTCGCAACCTCTTCAAGGTCGCGAGGCAACTCAACGGGCAGGCAAGCGAAAATTCGGGAAGCCCAAAGGGCAAGTTTTGTGCTATAAAACTCCCTACGAGGAAAGTGTAGGGGGCTTTTCTTTTTTGGAAACTCAAGAGCTACATGGCATTGTATTGAAATATTATACTCTTGTGCATATGAATACAAATTCTTGTTAAAACACCCTATGGTTATGATGTGTTTTGTTGTGCGAATGTTGTGTGTATTCCTTGTACAGTTTCAGAACATCCTATGATTAATGAAGCTGCACTCTTCATGTCATCATTTATGCGTCATGGCTATCTGTGTTGTATCAATGATGTTCAATTTATCATCTTCTCTATTAATGAATGTTAATGAACTATTTTGTTAGCATTTCATTTTATCTTTCAGAAAGTAAAGGGATATCTCATCATAAAGAACTATTTCTTTTGTGATCAGACTACCTTATAAGCATTACCCCCAAAGATGTGTTGCTAATGACATCTCCTGAGGTGTACATGCTTTATTTATGATCTTGCTACGCATAGTGTTTGATTCGTGTTTAATACATCAATCCTGTATTATGTATCATGTGAATAAGTGTATGTCCGCAGGTTCAATCAGGTTCTTTTGAGACCGAAGGGAAGGCGTCTTAAGTGGTAGCTGGACCCACACCCCGGACGGGATCCCTACTCCAAACGGTTCAAGGTCTAATTGGGACTTTCTACCGGGGAGATCCCCTACTGTTGGCCGGACAAATTTTCCCGTCAACAATTTTTTAAATGGATTGTGTGTATGAGTGAACTCTCCAATGTTCATAAATCTCCTTGGGGTTTTAAACATCAGTCTTTGTCCATACGTTTTGCACTCCATGGATTTATGGCCGAACCCTTACAACAAAAACAATACCCATGGAAACTATTAGTGTATCTAGTGAAGGGTTGTGTTCTCCATTTGGTTGCTTGAGGTAGTATTTTCATTTTCTGCATCCTTTGCTGGTTGAAATCGATTATTTTCGTCTGACAGTATGCAAGAATGTGTCCCAGTTTGTGACAGGCAAAACAAGTGACATTTCTCATAGGAGGAAAGAATCTCCTTTGAGATCTTCCGAACTTGTTCAATTGATCTTCAAGAACAAGTAAAATTTTTGCAACTGCTTGCTTCTTCATCTCATTCTTTGTCTCTTGATGTTGCTGCTTGTTTCCGTTTGTTTCATCACACATCAAGTTCTTGCTGGCTTCTGCTTCTGTGGTTCCTTTTTGAGTTGCTTCATCATTCCTTTCAATGTCTGCCTTCTCCGAGGTCTCCATGGAGGTAATCTCATCTCCGAGATGCTTACACCCCCTGCTCCTTTCTTCTATCAGTCTTCTAGCTGCAATAATCTCAGATTGCTGAGAGTTAATTTTTTCTTTTAAAGCTTTCACAAAAATGATATTCTGGTTATCCTCTACCTTGGATTTGCTGGTTTCTCCTTCGTAACCTATCCTAGTCTTTATGAGAGGAGATATTTGAGTGTTTAGTATTTTATTCAACTGTTCAGTGCTTTTCATTCGAGGAGTGTTCATTGTCAATTCCCTTTGGGTGTGTTCTAAGTTCTTTCTCAGGCATAATACTTCTTCTTTCAATTTTTCTTGCTTCTAAATTTTATCCTTAATTTGCTTTAGTAACGTGTCTTCCACCTTCTTAGCTTCTTCAAGTTCTACTTTCAATTGAATGAGGTCTTCTGAATTTGGTACCTCTTTTACATATTTGAGAAGAATGTATTTATGTTTTCTGCACTTGAGTTTAAGTCTATCTATTTCCTCTAGGGCACTTCTTAGCTCCCCCTCAAGAT